>JAAZQE010000002.1:0-35656 GCA_013620735.1 Clavariopsis aquatica
CCTCGCCACTCTACTACACTACAGTATAAGCATAAAGCCCTTTTGGCGAATATTAGGCATTGACTACTGTATTGGAAAGATTCTTTACATTCTTCTAGTTAGTCGAGATTTGAGATGAATTATGAAAGAGGAGGAAACTTAGGAAGTGTCTAGGAATTTATGTATTTCAGAGGGCGTTTCGATTGAAAGTCGTTGCCCAATATCACCTTCTTTTATAAGCTTATTTTAAAGTTCATCTTTCCCCATCACCTTCCCTCTTACCCAATCCCTCACGGCCCTTCTCAATACTCCATCCACGACTTTCCCCACATCGTATTGATCATACTTCTCACTCAATTCCACCGCCTTTTTCTTATACTTCTCATCATTGAGAACCTTTGTTACTGCAACTGCAATTTTCTCGGAACTAGGCTGACGAACCTGCAAATCTATACCAATGCCGGACCATTGGATAATCGCATTTGTGGTGGCTTTATCTTGGCCAACACCAGAGACGACCATGGGTATACCAAGGCGGACACAATGTTGTACGGCGCCATAACCACCATTTGAGATGAGAATATCAATCTAGGACCTGTAAGAAATTGCAAGAATTAATGGTAGAAAATACACTCACAAACGGTAGCAACAGATCATACGGAACAAACTTCTCTACACGAGTGTTGGGCGGTATGACTAGGTCCGGTACATCTTTCGGGTCCACAAGGACTGTTGTCGCAATAAGTAATATATCGTTGCGGTTCTTTAGTGCTTCGATGGTGGGTAGCACTAACTCCTCTAGCCTCCCATCTACTGTTCCTTGGCTCACGGCCACGATCTTCTTTCCTTCATTTTTTGCCTTTGCAATATCATCCCACCATATGGGCAGCTCTGTTGCCTTCCCATCACCACCCATTTTCCCTACATTCTTGAACGCACCAAAGTAGTGGATATTTGGCCTAATGTCACTGCGGGGGAATTCAAACTCAGGAATTCCGAGTTGGAGGAGGTATTCTGGAGCCAGATTTATGGCTTCCATGATACCAGGATATGTTTCCTGCACAGCACCCATCTCACGTAGTTTCGCCCACCAGTACTCGTTCAGATCTTTCACGTAACGCCCAGCATAGTACTCCTTATAAGCTTTGGCATGGACAGCTTTTGCATTAGGGCCTGTGTGAGGCACCTTTCCAGACCGGAATGGAAATGTATCATTGGACTCCAAAGTTAAAGGTGCCAGGCTGATGCCGATTTGTGCATCTGCTTTGATCCCTGGGCTACCAAACAGGATTGGCAGTTGGCCTGACACAGTTTGGTCAAATAAAACAAGCAGCGGCTTGGTATCACCGTGCTTCCTCTGAAACTCTTGAAGCTGTAATTGGATAGATTCGTGTTGTGGCACCATACCATCCACTAACACTTTTTTCATGATGAAAAGTTCTTGGTCAGGTCCACTTGGAAGAGACATGTATGTTGCAAGATCTTCATCGCTCATTTTATCATCAGTCCCAAGAAATGGCACGAATTTGATATTTGGGTGCAGATTAGAGATTTCTTTCTCGAAAATGCGCCCAGTCATGAACGTAATTGGGTAACCTAGTGCGGCAAGCTCGGTTGCAACCGCGGCAATCTTTTCGACGTGGGACCATTGCGTTGTGGAAGTCATGAGAATTGGTGTTTCCGAGCGTCGTGGAAGCGGGGGTGGGAAGATGTGGCTCAAAGCTGTTCCGGATATGTAGGGTTCGAGTGCATCTTGGAGGGAGTGCCACGTCTCAGGGGCGTAGAGCTGGAGGGCGAGAAGAGCAAGGATGGGGACAAATCCTAGGGATGTTAAGCGCTGGAAGAAGCCCATGATGCTGAGGACTCAAAAAATATATGCAAAAGCAAAAGCGCTGATGAGAAAGAGGATAGCCCTGCCTTAAGAAGTTGGTAGAATTCATAGATCTGCAACTAGCTATTTACCTAGCTAGATACGGAAGCTAACAAGCGATTATCTGCCGGATGCCATGTTTCATCCACACTCTTTTCCTATTGGCCGGGGGCCTTAACTCACTAGCGCTGAGATGAGATGGCCAATGATCAATCTAACCTCGCAAAGGACATATATACGCCGTTATCACATGTGCCTAAAAACAGAGTGTACATGACGAATCCCCCAATACATAGAAGCTAACTTTTTAGGGATGTTTGTAATTAGATGTTGTCTCCCATATCCCAGCAAAAACGGCGTAATATAGAGAACCATTGGAGATCGTGACAATAGAAAACAATAAAGATGTATGGACAAAGGCCTAAACTTCTTCAAAGCTGGAAAGAAAATCCAAAAGATGGGAGGTGTTGATGAAACGTCCTAAGATTGAATTGGGGAGAGACAAGTTCGCGGTTGCGCGATGTCTTAGAGGACTTGGCGGGCTCGATAGGCTTGGCGATTGTTGCCTGACTCTATTCGCGTTGACCTCAACTTTCTTTCACCACCTCGCAGCAATGCCTACCACGACGGATCTGGTCCGCGCTATCTCTACACTTTCCCTCTCACCCGCCCCTATCTTACCCCCAGCTACTACTATACTGGTAGTGAGGAGAATGACAACCCCGCCACGCACTAGCCTACTTGGAATACCGCCCGAATTGCGGCTCAAGATATATGAATACATGACCTTTTGGCCTGCATTAGAGCAGCGCACACAGTGGAGCGGCGTTTACTTCACTTGCCGTCAGATTCAGGCGGAAATAAGGGCATGTGTGTGGTTCGAAAATGAAATAGCTTCCAACATGAATCGCATACGAAAACAACAGCCACACCACCCCTGCTCGCTAATACCCATCATTTCGCTTTCAACCTCTTTACCTAGTCTACTCCAGGCTGTCACTGTTACAATTCCGATGCGCTACATCGATATGTATCCATTCAACGTCCTGGAATCAATATATCAACTCTATCTCGATCATGTCACGCTTGTCATTCAACAAAGTGAGCCTACGGAGATCGTGTACTTACCACCATACGGCGACTTGAAATCTTTCGACCGAAATGTTTTCATGGAGTACGTAGCCAGAGGCAAGGTCAATTGCAAGAAATTCACCGTCTCAATCGAACAATTCGTCAATGCAAAAGATGGGAGGGCCAAGTCTACAGGTTTAGAGAATCTAGAGGATGATATTCCATACATTCTCACTATCGTGCAAGATAAAACCAATAGACAGGTTGAGAAGACTTTCTTCTCGCCGACTCGGTTTAGGCCGGCGCGGCCCGAATTGTTTTAAACGACATCTTGAAACTTACTTTGTGTAGCTTGATTTTATTTTATACTACGTGAATGTAGTACGAGTTGGATATTTGGGGAGCATGGTGTCGAGATACTCACTCCATTCTTTTTGATTTTCAATAATATTGTCCGGCGGGAATGGGAATGGCATTGAACCCCGGAGATTTGTGAAGCTCCATTTGGTGATCTGAGCTCCCTACAGTTCTTATTTATTTTCAACGCCTCATACCTTAGATCAAATTTATTTTCAAGTCTTTTAGCCTAAAGAATTAACTCAAAGTGTAGAAGCATGTGAGGATATTCGCTTATAGCAACAAGGCAGGATCACTGATCAGGATCACTAATCTGTCCCTCCGTCTTCTTCTGGCCGATACTCTCTCAGCGTTTCGACCAAAATGTCTCGATCAATGTTTCCTTTCCACTCATTGGAACATTTCTCCTTTTTGCCAACCCCGCAGAAGAAGGCCGCACTTAACGTAATGTGGCACAGCTATCAAGGTGAAGGTATTAAAATCCCATTGATTGCGTTGGAATGATCCTAAGCTTGATTATAAGAGGGTCGAGATGCCTCGGTCACGGTCTTAATTCGGTAATAAATAGTTATCATCTGAGCCAAATATGATTAACTTCGGAATAGGAGTCTTTTCTTGTACATTCCTGCACTGTAACAAAGCTTAATCTATTACATAGTGCTCTCATGAAGCTTGAAGAAAGAATTCATTCGGTAGAATCAACGGCTTGGATTCTAAATATGGTGATTTATGACCACATGTCCCCATTTTTATCCTTTGTTTTTTTTTCCTTCTTTTACGGGGCTCAGTACAAAAATACTTGTACCTTTTTGATTATAATCCTTCAGTTGTTAGAGATTCACTGGGGCATATTTCCAATGAATCTTCGAGAATCAGCTATAGGATCCAAGGACAGCCTAAGATTATTCGTGCTACTTTATATGGCTACCTTCTATACGCCACGAATATACTTATTGATCACTTGCGTTCTATGAATAGTTGGTGGAATTCCTACTCTAATCACAAAAATACTTATCTATCCTTGCCCTTACACACACACATCTCCTTTAACAAAGTTATTGTTATTTCTTTGCACATTTTACACGTTAAATACCCTTTCAGATACACTTTCAAGACAGTATTCTAGAGACGGAAAGACAGAATACATTATGATGTATTTAACGAACGACATCGCTTTAGTTACATTTAAAGAAGGACTCATCCCCGATTGTGCTTTCGTTATTTATTCCGTTTCTAGATGATTATTTCTAAAAACCCATGCAGATCTAATGTGCTCATGCGATCTTATTCTATCTACTCATCTCTGCATCTTCCTCTAATGATGGGGAAATTTGGTCATTGGGGGATGAATTTGTAATTGTATTATTCCCTGCTTGAGAAGGTGGTGGTGGTGGAGGAGGAGGAAGTGGTAGTGTTGGCATTATTTCTAGTTTTGGTGGTGGCTGTGGAGTATTTTCATCTTGTGATGGTGGTGGCGGTGGGGGAGGAGGCGTGGTTGTGCTATTTCCTGCTGCTGCCGCTGGAGGAGAAGGTGTCATGCCCGAGTTTAGTGGTGGTGATTGTGATTGTGGTGGTGGTGGAGGAGGAGGAGGAGGCGTAGTTGTGCTATTTACTTCTGCTGCCACTGAGGGTGGAGGTGGTGGCATCATTTCCGGGTTTTGTGGTGGCGGCGGAGGAGGTGCAGGTGGAAGCGACGGGGGAACTGTATTATTTTCAGATACTGGTGGTGGTGGCATCATTTCCGGGTTTGGTGGAGGTAGGAGTGGAGGAGGAAAGGTTCCGTCCTGTGGTGGTGGTGGCGGCATAGTGGTATTGTCAGCTAATGAAGGAGTCATCTCCATCTGTGCATCAGGGAGAGGTAGTAATATCTCCATCCCTTCTTCTGGAGCTCCTGTAAGCGCTACCTCGGGCATTATCTCCATTCCAGAATCTTGACGACGAAGATTGGCATCAAGAACGGACCTGTCAACATTGGTGTTTGGGATGACTCGGGCCAGCCCGGCAGAATAAAAGAGAAGGAAGACTAAAAGGGAGTTAAACAACATCTTCAACATTTTTTATCGAAATTAAAGCGTGTGCCAGCACGTAATTTAAAGATAGCTCAGAAAGAATGACTGAAGGGGCGTCGTTTTAGAACAAATGTCTCTGAAGATAGGCGTTGTATTCATACAATTTAATAAGAATAGGGCTAGATCTCTCAAACTACTTACATAACTCAAAATAGTAACTATCAAGAGGTCTTTTTCCTTCATTGTTCCTGGAGTCGAAGTCGTGTCTCAGACCTGTTCTGGCGTTTGACGATGGGCAAACATGTCGCGACTTAAAATAGGCTAGCGCGAAACAGAACTTACATCAACCACTGTACCAAAAATGAGAAGTCTATGGGGAAATTATATTTATAGTGAATTTGGATCGTAAATAGGATTTGTTGGTCAGGTTCAAGGTCACGCGAGTGACTCACAACCGACGTTAAACATTTTCTTTACCACTAAGATATTGATGTCGGTCTAACTTCCCTAATGGTTAATGAAATTTCATGCATAGTGAAAATAGACGCGCGCATAACGTTCCAGTTGTGGTACAGACTCAGGAAATTTTAATGCCCGAAACAGATCCTCAGCAGAAGAAGTTGCTGTCTCTCGGCCACCAACTCCGACCAGCTCTAGTAGGCGAATTGCATAGAAACTTGGAAAAGAATCCATGGGTTGATAATAGAGGAGTTGAGATGCAGTAGCAATACCCTCGATTCGGGAAAGGCTGTATTTCTAGGCCAAATCTCGTCAAATGTGGAATAACCCCTACGTATCGTACATTCGTGCGCTCCATCGTATGCACTTACGACTCATCCGTCACAATTTACTTCGCCCTGGTGCCAGTTACTTCATTCAGGTTGCTCGAGTGATTGCACTGTAATCAGGGAAAGAGACTGGCGAGGGAAGACTCTCTTGGGTAAAAAGCTTCTCTCCTTCTATGTGGTAGCTTGAGGTTGTATTCTACGGCCCATCGTCACGTAGGTGATGTAGGAAGCCGACTCTTCAACGACCAGGATCACAATAATGATCCTAGGTATACTTGATAAAAGACTCTAACGCACTAGGAAGCACACAATTTAGCTTAATCTCCTCTACGATCTCGTTCCAGATCTTTTCCTGCAACATTCGCCCTTGCTCTCCCCTCGCTAGTTCTGCCTCATTCGTAATCTTTGTCTCACTCAAATACTTCCCATGACTCTCCTCACCCTTCACAATAGCGCCATCCACAATACATGCCCCACCGTCCGCGGCACTCCTCCCTAACAGTAAACCCGACGCCCTCATTACATACTTCATAGCTCCACTTGATCCTTTCAACAACCCTGTCTTACAGAACCCTGGATTTGGCGCATTTACTACGATCCCCTGACCCTGTGTACGTTTGGCAAATTCTTTTGCCCAGAGAAGGGAGAGCAGTTTGGTGGTTTGGTACCGGTCTTGGGCATTGTATTTATTTTGTTCGTTGAGTGCGGCTATGATTTCTCCAGCGGGTAGTTTATTCTCGGGGAATTTAGCCATTGTGTGTAAACCACTAGACACAAAGCTTAGGTGAGGCTTTATTGACCTGGAGGCTATATCCTGAGAGGCGGCGGCGGCGGCGGCAGCGGCAGCAGCAAGGCGGAGATTAGGAAGTAGAAGAAGAGAAAGATAGGCGGTACCTAAAACGTTCACGGCGAGGTCATATTCGTAGCCGTCTGTAGATTGTTTCCAATTAAAGCTCCATGTTCCTGTCTTCTGTTAGATCCAAAGCCACCAAAGTAAATTTAACAAGAGTGCTTTACCAGCGTTTAATATTGCGATATCGACCTTCTCTCCTTGTAACCCATCTGCAAATCTTTTTATTGAAGCAAAGCTCGCTTGATCCAATTGCCGCACATCTATTTTTGTATCCTCGGTTTTCAGATTGTTCAATTCAGCCGCAGCGGTGTTTCCACGCTCTACATCCCTCACAGCGAGAATGAGACGGGCAGGTTTGCTTGTGAGGATCTGCTTCGCTGCTTCGTATCCTAGCCCGGTATTTGACCCAGTAATGAGGACCGTGCAATTGTTCAACTTTATAGGAGCGATGGGCGAAATCTTCATAAACTGGGCCTTAAAGAAGTCCATCTTCTGTTCTTATGATTTGATAGTTCAAAGAAATTCTGTACCCAATTTATGGTCGTACTTTAGAACTATAGGTGGATGTTTGCTTAGTATATATAACTTGATGAAGGGCACACCTACGGGCCGTCGGGTCACTAATATCCCGTTCACGTGCCTTCTAATCAGCATGCAGACTCCAATTTTGGGAAAGCTTGGCTGGACAGACTATGTCTAAGCGTTCATGTTTCAGGAGGTAAGGCTTGCAGTAAGCATTGT
The DNA here is from genome assembly GCA_013620735.1 of Clavariopsis aquatica. NCBI lineage: Eukaryota > Fungi > Ascomycota > Dothideomycetes > Pleosporales > Clavariopsis > Clavariopsis aquatica. The sequence goes on from JAAZQE010000002.1 coordinate 7,669, forward strand.
CAGCCCTCGTGTGGTGTCTCCGTTCCGTGGCGTTCTGGTAGATCCCTCAAAATTGCGATATTAGTTATGGAGAAATTCGAAAGGAATAACGATTAGAATATTGTCAGATTTACATCCTTGGGTAAACTCGGGGAAGATGTACACAGAAAAATGTCGGTATTCATTTGAGATTGATCTTATTGGCGGGGTTATATATAGGCATGCTCTCGATTAATAAATCATAATGCAAACCAAGTTGACCATCTTTGTCCTTTTTTCCTTGAATAGATAGACAGTTTTATGTTCTGCAAAAGAGAGTGGAAGGCGAAAGTTTCAAAATTTCCAAGATTCTTTCATCCAGGCTTACAAACTACTTACTTCAATCTTCAACTTGGAGGAACTATTTCGAGTCTGAGGACGTACCAATGGTCGCTTATAAGTACTTGGACGAATATTTTATTTTTTACTGCTAAATTAGAATAAACCATTGATGAAGATGAAGCATGATATTTCATCTCTCTTCATGACCCAGAATTTCAGATTCGTACACGCGATGTAGCTGAGAGGCAAAGCAGATTACGTGAAAAGATTGGGACGAGATCTCAAAGTTTTCATGGTTTAGTAGCCCTGTACTTGTATTGGGGCGGGAGGTTGATGTTATATGAAATCAAGAGAGATTTTGGGCAGAATCGATAGACTCTTATGTGAAATTTCATAACTTGAAAGCTGGGAATGGGGTAATGGACGGGCACAGGGGAGGTGTAACAAAGTACCAGCCTCATTGGGGCATAATAAAATAGTTCACGTCTACTGCTCGTACAATTTATGCGACGATTTGATCATTGAGAAAAGAGAGAAAATTTTCAGTGATTTCACGGGTCTATTGAACAAAGTCTGGCGATGTAGCTAAGTCAGAGGAATAGATATTTATGGAAAAGCCAAAGAATCTTAAAATTAACCTGTGCGCAGACATCTTCAGCAAAACTATTCCTTTTCGCTTCCACGTCCCCTTTGCTTCTGGGTGTCGAGGTTCATGAAACTAAGAGGAAATATGGTTATTTAATATTTAATAATGACAAACTAAAAATATATACCACTACTAGTATTACACTACGGTTGACCTATTTGGCTACCAAGCTCAACATAAAGCCCCCGAGGCGAAGTGTGGGCTTGTTACTCATTCCCATTCACGCTTTGACCCTGCATCTCATACAAATTTGGCCTTGGCACTGGATTCCCATACTGTGGTGCCAGACTGTTCGAATCTAACTCGCTATACGGCTCGAATGGCACATGGTATGGCCGAGAATCCACTGGCGCTGCTATGACTATAGAATCTAGCTCAGGCTGCGCCGGGTAGTTCTGATCATACTGTCCGTCATCGTAGCCTTCCGTGGTGACAGGAGGGAGGTTGGGATGCTTCGCATCTTGAGTATAGCCTTCAGAGTGATGTGCGTAGGGAGTATCATTGTTAGCGATGTTAGTGTAGCCTGCACCAAGTCCAGTGCGAGCTGCAGCGACTGCAGAGGACCTTTTGACTACAGCGTTGCGCTTGCCACGACTGTATAGCATGTATGCGGAGACGATGACTGCGATAATTACCACCCCTGCAACCCCAGCGCCAATGCCAATTTTGGCGCCCGAGCTTAGACTGCTGCTACTATTATTACTGCTGTTAGTTGTTCCGCTTATCGTATCACTAGCAGTTGTTTGCTGGGTAGGAGCTAAGTTGGTGACAGTGCTTATGTTTGCTGCCCTAGTGTTGGCCTGGTCAACAGTGAGGGTGAAGGTGCTTTGTACAGTCGTCTTTGCATTAATAGCGGATGTGAAGGTGATGGTACTAATAATTGTTGATGTACTTGTGACGGTGTACATATTAGTAATTGTAGTATCACCAGATTCTGTCGTTGTCTCTTGCTCCGTGACGACAATAGTTGACATAACGGTTGAAGCTTCCTGTCGGGGAAGCAGATCTCGAATACGGAATCCATGGGCAGCCTGGAGATTAGGTGTGATTGCAGGGGTCGCTTGGGTGAGAAGTAGTTGTTGTTGTTGGTGGCGGGCTGTGGGATAGGCGTCCACTGGGGCTGGGAGGCTCCTGGTTATAGCACGCCTAACAATTGAACGAGTAACAGTGACCGTGATTATTTCAGTGGCAGTCTCGAGGTTTGAAAAGGTGCTAGTCACGATCTTTGTTGAAGTGATAGTTTGATAATCTGTATTCCCTGGTTTGCTCACAATAACTGTGTTGAGGTCCGAGACCGTGCTCGTCACGGTTGTAGTGAGAGTGGTGTAAACGCTGTAGAAGTTCAGCTTCTGAACGAACTAAATAAATCTTCAGAGGATACCAACGTGCTATACCCACAATACGCTCCATCTTTTCCATCTCCACAAATCTTTCCCGATCCACAACACCATCCATCAGCTGGGTTGCTCGGATTGTTGCAGCATGCATTGCCATCTGAACATTCAAGGCCCTGCGGTAAACTGCAGCCTCTTTTGAAGAGGTTTACCACCGCGAGGTGATCTCTTGGGTTGTAGGTAGGAGCTGGGCTGTAGTCGAAAAGAGGAACATTCGGGACAGTGGCGTTGGTCTTTGTGCCCTCTATCAGAGTATTTTGAGAATTTCCATCCTCTGGCGCCTCGATGGCCTTGGGAACGGCGTAGGTGGTTTTTGAGAATAGTAAGGTAAGAGCCCCCGCGATTAGAGATGAAGAACCAAGGGAAAAAACCATGTTTGCAAAGACAACAGTACGGCGTAACGAAAGTACCAACCAGCACTAAACGGCGACGGCTCCTCCCCGTACTCATACTTATTCACGTTTCCCTTAGGCGTGCATAGCTCTAGTGGACCTATGATGTCTGACTCTTCGCCACTATGTCTCATCTGGATGAGATTTGTTTAGGTGCATGCGGTTAGGTTGTGAAAGGTACAGGTCTGAATGGTTCGATGCTTTTATCTTCGGGGGCCCAACTGCAGTTCCAAGGTTGTTTGGTTTCATTCGCTAGGCCGATATATTGAGCACACTCATTTGTGATGGAAATAGACATTTTGTCGCGTAGGCAGGACACCTGAAACCTTTTGTGGTGTAAAATGACAGTATTGGTTCTAAAGGAATGTATGTTTGCCTCAAAGTTCTCTCACAATGCAGATAATATTTGAGACAATTTCCTCGGAGAGGTTAGGTGAAAATAATCATTTGGTTGACTATTTCTAGTTGAGAAACTCACCATATCCCTACTGCTTAATACAATCTAGGTTATCAATTTAATGAAACCCGATTCTCCTTTCTCAGACTAGAACTAGATAACAGCACTCAGACTCAACTGTCTTTATTCGAGTTATTTGTTTTATTGTAACGTTTGATTAGACAGACGGTACCCAGATTGGACTTCTGTTCTCTGTATCTAAATTATATAAATTCGCGCATGATGTGAAATTGTACGATTTCCTAAAGTATATCCAAAAGTACCATGCTCACCAAAGCAGGATAAGCAGTCCGGGAAATGGAAGAGACAACGCGATGGAAAACTTCCGGCAGCTGATCGTGGAAAAATCAGATAGCCTGGATAAGGAACTAGGCGGATAATTTGAATATAAGATGTTCGACCGGAAGCTTGGTCGAGGCCAAGGTAAAAAATAGTGTGGGAGAGAAAGATGTAGATTTCGGAGTTGGCGGAATCGAAAGTTCATCGAAGAAATCTGAACGGACAGGCGGGTCGACGAATTTGGAGATTTAGAAACGATAGGCGTATAATATGACGAAGATAGTTCTGTATTCTGGTTGTATAGAGTGAAAGAAGTACCTACTCCGATCTCCAGGTCCCAACACCGATCTATTCCTCTTTTCATCTCAAGAAATCTAAAATCAAGCCATTGCATTGCTATTCTTCTCCAACTCCTTCGTAATATCCCCATTCACACCACGCCCCCCCGTTGGATCCATTTGCGCTGCAACCGCATTATCAACATCTGTGCCTCGTCAGTATAATCGTTCACACTTTTGACACCTGGATCGCCATTAATGAACACCCTACCCTGAAACCCTTCCTCTGCCTGTGGTCCTTCGTTACCCACCCACCTCCCCATCTTCTCTTTAACAAAGTGACCAAAATCCCACTCCTCAGGCTCAAGCCGCTGTTTCCCTGCAATCCATACATACACTTCTGCTTCTATCTCTTCTCCTTCTACATTGTCTTCCTCGGGTGTGTCCACATCACCAATATCTGACGCTCCTTTTGTCTGTTCCAGGACTCGTACGCTGACTTTCCGTCGCTCGTACTCGTGCCCCTCAAATATGTCTAATCGCCACATATCTCCATCTGTGAGGCCAGTGACGAGTGTACCACGTACGGAGGTGCTCATGTTGGCCGGCAGGATGGCGGGGTAGTCGGCATGCTTTACCTTGTGCCGCTGGAAACGACGTAGAATTGCGGGGCGAATCTTGAGCAAGGAGGATTGAACAGCCGTTGATGGTGGTGAAGGGCCCCATATTACACGGTGGAGGACCGGGGGGGCCATGAGCGTTCCATAGAAGAACGCAGTGTGCGACATCGGAATGAAGGTCAAGAGGGATCAGTAGATGAAAGGGGAGTACCTAGTGGTCCATATGCTTCAGTAGTAGCTAAGAGGGAGTATTATATTCAAGCCGGTTCAACAAAAGGCGCAATGCAGAGAGATTTGCAATGCTAAAAGTTCAAGTAAGTGGTGAATTGCGAATCCGATAAGCCGTTATCGTCCAGCCTTGCAGCGGACGCTAATGCACGCATGCACGGACCGAGGCTTAATATCGGCGCCGGATTAACCGTCTCTCCTTTTATTAATTATCTACATTGTCTCAACACACTGCTTTCATTCCTCCTTTCCCTCTCTTGTGCAACGTACTCTGGACGTGAGAGGCACGAAATACTACGACTGTAGAAACCCGGTACCTCTGTGTGCCCCTGCCCCGGACTGTGAACCCGGAAGTGGCCCTGTAATCCACCAAAACACCCCCAGCAGACCTCACGATGGGATTCCTCAACGCGGTTGTCACGTCAATTGCACCCATATTGTATGCGCTACTCTCTATTTCTAGCCTATAAAAGAAGAACGTACGGTTAATATCCAACTTCAGCATAGCAACCAGCCCGATAACCAGCTATGCGGACCAAATCTACTCGATCCACAACACACGGTCGTCCGCGGGATTCTCGTTGGATATACCTCTAATCATGTTGGTAGCTAGTATACTAAAGTTTGTTCACTCCTCTCTTTTTCCCACGCTATCCGGGCCGCAGCTAACTTACCTGCTCTGTGCAGAGTATACTACTGGTTCGGCGCTCACTTCACCACGTCGCTCCTCATCCAAGCCCTCTTCATGATATCAATACACCTCCTCTTGCTGCATATTGCATTGACCAACCGGCCACCGCTCCCACACCTCCCGTTCCAACCCGCAAATTCTCCTCGCCCCTACAACTTTTGGCAATGGAGGTCCTCTCGTCCATACTGGACATTTTTATCCTACTTCACCCTAGCCCTCCTAGTACTCCATATCCTACTCTCGCCCACGGGTATCTTCCTCTCATACACAAACCTTCTGGGCTACATTGCGCTTGCTATCGAAGCTACTCTCCCGCTCCCACAACTTCTCTCAAACTACAAAAGGAAGGGTTGCAAGGGGTTCCGCCTTAGTGTGATTGTGAACTGGATCATCGGCGACACATTTAAAATGTGGTTTTTTTTCGCATCTTCCTCTGGGGAAATCCCGATCGCGTTCAAGATTTGTGGCGTATTTCAGGCATGTTGCGATCTTGGACTCGGAGCACAGTTCTGGGTTTGGGGAGATGGACCGGAGGACTCGCGTTTGGGGGCTGATGGAAGGGAGAAAGCGATCGTGAGCCCCCTACCAGTGGAAAATGGATTCTTGGATGAGAAGATGGGGTTTGGGGAGACAGGGACAGGCATGGCTGTTCAGATGCCGGGAGCGACTTGGGAGCGCTCGAGGGTCATCTAATTCAAGAAGAACAGTAGTCATGGAGGAATTTGTAGGATAGAAACACCCACGCTTTTAGGCTAAAATAATGAATAGTAGGGCTAGACTTTGGACAAGCTAATACAAATAATACACCGAATCTTGTATACAGTCCTGTTTCTGGTAAACTGTACGCAAGGAGACATCTGTTCGAGTTTTGAATCGTAGTAATATTTACTAGTTCGTAAATGGACATGTAGCTACTACTCGCCCGTCATTTCACTATCAATCCACCTATGAGAAGACCTTCCACTTATGAAGGATCACAATAGTCTATACATATCGAAAACCATCGCACTCAGAATCGAGAAAACCCCGAGGGCATTCGATAGAAATTAAGTCAAAAACGCCATCGCCATGCTTAGTGAGACCGCCTCACGAAAAGAAATTTCATAGCTCGTAGTCATATACTCGCGATGATGTACAGAGGGGAAAGCCATATCCCCAATGTGAGCTTAATTTAAGTGCACTTATGTTCAGATTGGTAAAGAGTTTTCACCTGCCCATTGGTGAACCTTCGGAGATTGTCGCTGTTCTACGGGGCTCTCTGGAACCGTTCTCTCATCTTGATCAGAGAAGCCATTCCACTCTTCCACTTCAGTGGCGTTTGGTTTTCTTATGAGCTGTTGATGTGTGTGACCACCATTTCGGGATTTATGATTTAGGCGTGATATCAATTGGCTTTCAGGAAATAATTCGACTTCGTCAGAAGTTTTAGAAACTAGGGTTTCCTCATTTTCAATCGTAGAACATGATACCTTTTCAATTGAGGATGTTGGGGGGCTAGTACTGCTCGGTGTCCCAGGCGATTTTCTCTTCGTATCCTTCACCTGGTATGGAACGATGGCGTCTTGTGAATCTTCAATCATGATCGGATCTACGGAACTGCCCCGCGCGATAGCTGAGCTTTCGTCTATGTAGAGCTGAGTTGTGTCTATGAGGGGGATTTCTTTCATAACGTCAGAAGACTCCTCTGTTCTTGGTGCTGGAACCTCGGGTTTCCCAGTTGACGCCACTCGGGGAGAACCTGTCCCAACATTTTCCTGCCTTTGTCGTTTCGGGTGGTGTATTTGTTCGAGCGGTGGTCCCTGTACCCGCTCATTTATAAATTCTTCGACAACTGGATGGTGGGATGCATCTCCATTGACACATATGCGTTGGCTAGAACCTGGTAAACTAAGTCGCCGCTTTGGTGACTTTACCGCTGGTGAATAGATCACCACCTTTGGGCTGTGTCTCGTATTTGACTTGGTGGTTGAATCTTCAACCTTCCCGGGACTCGATCGACAAAGCGAACTATTCTCTGGTTCGAGCTTCGCAGGGGACTGTGGCTGGAATGGCGACTGCAATGCTGGCCTCTCTGTAGCCACATCTGTTTTAAGTGCAGGCGGTGCCGATTTTTTCCCCTTTGACCCTGCTCTAGCTTGCTTTCGCTCTACTTGTTGTTTCCGCCATAATTGGAATATGATGTCGCGCATCTTGTCTCTCATCTCGAGCGCCTTCATATCCGGCCAATCTGTTTCACTGTCCATCTCTCGCGAAAGGAGACGATTAGAAAATCCACGAGGATCAGCGAAAAACTTCTGTGCGTAGCCCAACAAAAACACGCCACAGTCGGTGAAGTTTTCCTGCATGGGAATATGGTTTGCTCTAACGTAGAAGGAAGATTGCGTGATGTTAGCTTCTATATTGCGTCTTGCTCTACCTTCCTCCCGGATATAGTCTTTAAGGACACGGACAGCTTTGCCATGTGTGCCTTCAAGTGAGTCCAGGACGACAATGATTGGCATATCAGGATCATATTTCCGCAATGCAGGTCCAAACTTGCGTTTAGATCTTTTAAGCGCCGATTTAGGGGACGCAGTTAATGGTTCGATAATGACTTTCGTTGCTGTGTCGCTCAATGATAATTCTTCCATGCGTGCAGTCTCTGCTGCGGGTGAAATTGGAGTTAAAACTTTCTCGGTGGAGCAACTTTCCGGATTGACAGCGTCGGCATCAACGAGGCTGAGTTTTCTATCGTCTAGAAGATTCTGACCGCTTCCTTGCTCAACCAATGGGATCTGATCGGATATGTTCGAGGGTCCGGGTGGTACTAGTGCATGTACAATTTGCTCAGAATCTGGCTCAACTTCCAGTGCTGTTGTGGTCACTGGTGGGGTTAAAGCAAACCCATCTACAATCGGAATTCGAGGAATATTTGTAACGTTGCAAATGATAGCGAGGTACCAATGGGTATTCTCATTTATCGGCACTACAATATAGTCGTAGTTGAAGATATCCTCTTTTGCGGTCCAACGAGCGACACCAGCATAATTGATCGCCGACTTTTGACCAGGGATAGACCGGGTAAGTGTTGTGTAGAAGTGGGTGTTGAAGAAGTAAACCTTGTTTGTAGGGACATTTGCCTGCTCGAAGAGATAGATCAAATAGAAATCGATCAGATCATCATTCAAAAATTGCCCTACATCGAGTCTCACCAGATCATCAAAGTTGACCAGAGCACGGTGTCGACCAGTTCCATATTGTAGAGGTTTGTCCCACTGCTTTCCAAGGCCATGTTGTTCCGAATACGGTATAATTTGCTCCGGAGTGGGCAGCTCTTCCTTAACCATGCCGCGAAGCACGCGATTTGTTCTTGTTGATCGTGTTGGTCGAGGGAGTGACGTAGGCTCCTGGTCGGGAATTGTGGATGTACATCCGATACTAACCTTTGACTCTTGCACTGTTGTGTGGGAGTGATCGGATGTCAAGTTTTGTATTAATCCTCGTCGCGTCGGGCGTTGGTCTGCCTTGCGCTGTGAATTTCGGGCTCTCGCTTCTAATAAAGAGAGCTCCTCGCTTTCGTCTATGAGAGCCGAAGATCCAACCTTATCATTGACGTCTATCTTTTTGTTGAAAAGCTTCTCCATATAAATATCAGATTTTGGTTGGATCTTCCTAGGTAGGATAGATGGTTGAAGATAGGTGTAGCAAAAGATTTTGAGGTCTGATGTTTTCAAGAATTGAATATCATACATAATTCGATTGCCGTCCGGGGACAAGGGCCCTTTCACTCGAACGCGAGTTGTCTCATCCGTTTCAGCCTCGACGATCTTATTGAGAGGAATTGAGTCATCCGCTACAGGCTCGTTGGTGTACAAATCAACAACCTGGAAAACTTTGGGTGTGACCTGCTTAAGGGCTAAGTCTCCATGGCCCGGCGTGAAGCCAGTGGATCTCGCGTATATTAAAGGCCAGGGATGGCTAGCCTTAGGTTTGGGAGGGCTGTTTGCTTGAGAACCACGCTTGGAAGGAGACTTACTATGCCGTGAAACGATTCGGGCGGTGCCTCCTGTCGATGTGTGTAATTCATCCTCTAACCCGTCCTCCATTATTTCCACGCTCTCGTCATGTCGCCTGAATCTGTCCCGGAGATTCTTCGTCGCCTGGAAATCCTCTGTAGCTTTAACTCGCTTGGTGGATGTGGACGTATTGATGCGTGGTCGATTTGAGAAGTTAGATGGAAAATGGTGGGACAGTGTGCCGGGCTCTTGGGCCAGTTCATCTTGACTGGACGGCTGGACTGGCGAGGTTATTGTCAGTGGTTCTTCGGGTAGGATATTTGGACTATGGGTCTGCGATTCTATGCTCGCAACTCGATTTCCATGCCTCTTTTTTTTCCGGTGAGGATTGACGAAATAGTCGGTGTTCTGGAAGCTGCTTATGGGTATTGATTGACAAGCCGACCCAGCCCAGAGGGCAGATTCGCTGTCACGGCTACGTTGGGATCTAGATGCTACAGATATAGCATGTTTGGGTGGAGAACGGAGGTGATGCGGGGGTGGTGACTGTATTTCTACAAGATCGTCGTCGTCGTCTAGCTGTATCACTTCGGACTGAGGATGGACTATTTTCCTTCGTTTTGGTGGATGAGATCCATGTGAGGCCGAACGGACACGAGATGGGCTCGACCCAGAATGAATGTCCAGATGTTTCTCAAGAAAGTCCTGCTGTCCCTTCCCCCGTGCTATCCGACTCGGACTACCGTACGTCAACGGCGGTTTCCGACCTTGGAAAGGATTTGTGCGGTCAATGGTGTTCAGAGGTTTGAAGCTGCTATTTGCCCCGGGCTGCTCATGGTTAGAAAAGAAGAATATACAAAGGTCAAACTGGTACTGGCCTTGGGCTTCATGGGTGCAGTGTCAAAGGGCCACTCTCCGGGAGGAGGAGCAGATACAGCATCCGGGGGGTTGCTATAGGAAGTGTCAACTCAAAATACCAATGACCAACCGCTGAACAAGAGCCTCTCTCACGCGTAATCTCCACAGAGCCTCCTCTCGTCTGCGCTAACACGGGGACGTGTGTACTGTATTGATCGATGCTGGGTAGCCGGGGCAGTGACCAGATATTCGGATCGCTCGAGTCGTGCGGGTGTAGAGTCAGAGGTGGTGGGCGGATGTTTTGTAGCGGTGGGGTTTCGTGATGTGAGAGTGCTGAGATTTGGTGCCGCAGCATCGTTTGTCTGGATGACCGTAGCGTAAGCACATTTTCATATCTTGTACATAGTCATAGATCTGTTCATTTCCATTTAAGGTGAAACATACGTCTGCAGGCCGTGTGGTGTCTTCGATCGCCTCATTCGGGTGAGACTGCGACGTGAAGGAGCCCGTCACGGATTTGAGGATGTTGGAAAAGACCGTCTGCATTGGGGTGCTAGCGAAGACGCTGTAGGCAGTTTGGCATAGGCGCAGAGGCAAGACACGGGGTGAGGCCCGGAGAAAGACTCATGGTGAGGGAGAGGAGGAGGGCCAGAGCAAATGCAGCACTCATGGTTAACCGTTCGGAAAGGTTGACGCCGCAGCGACGTGGACCGTGCACTGGATCCCGAGTCTTAAAAAAAGCAAACCCACGCGACATCCCAGTCATTTGAAGGAACACTTTCTGGCAGGTTAGATGGCATCTATTGGATAGCGTGAGGGATTTCAAAATAGAATTTTCTTCTTTTCGTGCTGCTTTTTTGGTTGAGCCCTGCCTATTTGAGACCAGTTTTCATGTTTGACCAGAATCACTAGAGGGTCCGAGGTAGAGACCGAGCTAACAGATAGGATAGCCTTTAGCAAGGCAACCTGATCATCTAGTCTTGATATGTACTTGAATCTTCATGCCTTTCTGGTAATCCTTCTTAAACATGGAATCATGCGGTAGAGGCACATACCAGAGGAATCACCAAGGAGCAGAACAAGAACCCCGAATCACAGCAGAGCAACACTCATTTCATGTCCGACATGAACTCTTGCAATCACCCCATCCCCATACATTCATAGGCAAGCCGCTAGACCTATCCAAGCCCGGTTACGGGTATGTATAATACAAATCGCGTCGCAATCGAAGAAGAGGAAGAAGGACGCTTCACACCACCCAACCGAAGCCTGTCCACAGTAGAGCCCATCCGTAAAGTCAATGCCCAAGAACCGCACGCTACCCGGAAATGGTAAAGTCATTCAACCCATACAATGCATGCTAAAGGAAAATGTCAACGAAAGGGATAGAATAGATGAGTGCATGGTTGTCGAGGCTAGGGACCAGTAGTGACCTTCTCGCGGAGTGACTCGTCCGTAGAGACAACTCGCCGCTTCTCCTGGCCGTGACGCGCCTGGTCAATAGCAGTCCGCTGCGAGATGCTTTCGTCATGACTGCGCCAAGTGATGACGGTTCCGTCTGGCAGGTTTAGGACGCGTTTGACGGTTTCTCTGGGTAAAGTTAGTATGCGCATCTTAAATTGCTTCAGCCTCTGCACGAACCGAATCTTAATGTTCCGCCCGCCATCGTTCTTCGTCCAAATGCTGAACACATCCTCACCGCTCCTGACACTAAGCACAAAGCCGCACACCTCGTCGGCAGCCTCGAGAAACTGATCACCGATCAAAGCCATCAGTAACTCCTCCCAGTAACGATCTGCGACTCCCTTTTTCAGGCGCATGATCCACTTCCCTCCACGCTTGTTCTCGTCATCCTCCCAGACTGGGCGAATACCTTCTTTGAAGAAGTGGTAATCTGAGACTGTTGGTAGAATTGAAGGGCGATTTAAGTGACTGAAAACCTTCCAAAACTCTTGTGCCGTGCTAATACGACAGAGCGGCTTGGTAGATTTCTCGTAGTCCGAATTTTTTGGCGTCGGGGGCCGGTACCAGATTACCCAAGAGTATTTCAATGGCCAAGAAGTGCTGGGATCGAGCGGGCCCGCCGAGCTCGCCGCTTCATCTGAGGCAGTTGTAGACATAGACTCTTTACGGACCGGATTTACGGGCTTTCCCGTCGATTTCTCCTTCTTATCTCCTAGTGTGGTAGGCACTGGGTTGGATGTGACGGCCGTCTTGAAATCGAACGCGGTGCCCGGAGTCTTTGGCGTCTTTGCAGACCCAAAGGACGCAAATGCGCCTGACCCTAGACCAAACGCCGTAGATCCCGCAGTAGTTGGGGAGGCAAGACCGTTACCCGGCAATGGCGAGATGGCATTGAACGGGTTTCTACCGCCGTGCGATGAGGTGTCGCCGCCGAAGCGCTTTGTGGCTGAGAATGTGCGGGACGGAGTATCGTGCTTGTCGCTATGTTGGTCCGAATTGGACATGGAAAGTGAGAGTTTGCTGGTGCTTTGCATGCATGGTCAGTGTGCGAATCTAAGATTGCGGGGATTGAGGAGGGAATACTTGGAGCGGCGGGTCCATAGATTGTCACTGCTGGCCATTGGCGACTAAAGCAAGACAAGGAAACAGCTCGGGGCTAAGTTTCCTCTGCAGGGAGCTTGGTGGGACAAAAGAGCGAACAAGCAGCAGAGGGAGAGCTGGCGGGCCAACGGCCAGTGCTTCTACGGACGTCAGAGGCAGCGCGCGGAACAGCTTCGTAGGCGGTCGCGTGGAGAGGCCCAGGTATCAAGCAGAATGGAAGTATAGGGGCGCGGGATGGTTTTGTAGCCTGAGGGAATAATTTGGGGGGACGGGGGTTGAATGGCGAGTGGAGGTGGAGGTGTCTTGCTGGTGGAGTTCGTCGTTGTCCAGAGAAAGGTTTGAGCAAGCGGCAAGCGCGCGTCTGTGCACTGCTTGCCGCATCTAGACTAGCGCCCGGGCACAGCTTTTCCTTTTCTTCGCGACGACCGCCCGCGTTTTTCTGTTCCTCAACACCGGCCGACTCTTCTTCGTCGCCAGCTATACTTAGCACCCTACGCAGCTGGCGACCCCGGAGACAGCCTAGATTACGCCATCCCTCTTCTAAAACCATCGTCACGAGGGCCGCTTCTGTGGCTTCCATGAAATGGTGATGACCAAATAGCAGGGACATTCTTTTGTCACACGGTGTCGTTGTTTGAGGCTGACGATACCTTCTCAGTCGCGACATCGGTGTGTTTTCAATCAGGTACGTACTGGCGGTCCTTTTATCGCATGTTTCGCCCTACCGCGTTCGGGATGACAAGTTCATTTGAACTACTTCTGGTAGTCTGAAGCCCAGCCATGTGTTACACTGCTGCGGACATTGTCCGCGGTGCTTCGGTTGGGCATGAGGTTCTAAGGCAAAGTCTGATTACTTGCTCCATGGCAGCTGCGAGTTCGGTGCTATCGTAGATGACTTTTGCTAATGGTAGCTGTGCAGTGAATTTCACTGTGATGAGCTGCTTCGATTTTCTCGACCGCAACAACTGAGTTCCCAATACCAAAACTACCAGGAACATCGACTGCAGATCCACCACCGCTATAGGTTGATTACAGTGTACACGGCTGTTGGCTGTGCGCGTTCCTTGAGATATCCGGCAACGCAAATACCAGGAATGAGGAAGGTTACATGGTGTAACCCAAATCTTTTGCACGTTAGAAATACCTTGGGTCTATTTATTTCTGCGATACGAGATTATTGTCCAAATGTACGCCCAGCTTATAAGTCTAAAGCCATGCTTATATGTCTAGTGACGATCGGAAGAGACAGTGTATTCGGTATCTAGGACATTTACTTGGCGTTTTTGGCTAATTATTCACTTGCCTATTGATCTTGCTAATTCATTCCGATCCGCTTCCATTTGTTTGTGGAAGCAGCCCCGGCACGCCTAATACCGCTTTTATTGATGTTGCTTTCGGTGCCATTAGATGCTCTAGGGCTGCAGTAGCTTTATACATTGTGTAATTGCAGGGTCTCGTTATGAAAGTGTTGTGATGACTGCTCGACCCACTAACCTATATCGACTCTATCAGCAGTTCCTCTGCTAGTGACGCTCTGTATCTCTTCTCGGCTGTGGCTAAAAAAATGGCGTTATTAGGTAGTGATGGTAGCCCTGGGCTGAGAATGAGGCTAAAGAAGCGTGCGGCTACGTCATTCGTCTACTGTCTTCACCCAGCCAACGCGACCCCTCCACCTCCGTTGTGACTTCCATTTGCCAGCCATCGACCGTCACCCCCCACCGCATTTTACGATTGCACATATCGTATGCTCCTACTACCGCCCCCATAACTGTCTGCTGTTCAGCGCAAGAGTCCGCCAACCTGAAACACAGCTGCATCACCCCACCACGAACCGACGCTCCTCATCCACGTGCTAGACAAACAACTCTCGCCCACGCTCTTCAAGACCACACCGGCCACACTTCGAACAACCTCCTCCAACAAAAAGAAATATGACGCAGCACTCGCCCAAACTGCACTCCCCAACCCAACACCCAGAGCGGCCCAAGGGCAAGCGTTAACTACCCCGCTCTATGGGATCCACATCTAACAAAGAACCCAGGAATCCTCAAGAACTCGAGCTCATACCGCTCCACCTCTCAGACAACTTCCCCAACTACTGAAGATACCCCACTGGCCCCCGTACGTTCTGTCGAACGACCTGAAGTCGGCCGCGAGCTGTCAGAAAAGGAGATAGTGCTCGAAAACACAATCAAGAATGCCGGACCTGCCGCGCATCGTCGATCGTCTTCCAATCCTCGTGGCCCTTCTTCGCGCCGGCAATCAGGCACCAGTGCACATGCCGACGAGAACAGCCCACGGCTGAAGTGGGATGAGGCAAACCTCTACCTCACGGAGCAGCAGCGAGACAGTACTATGAAAATCGACGAGCCGAAAACGCCATTCGTGAAGGACTATGATCCAGTAGACGACGATGCAGAGATCGAGATGCTAAATGCTGAAGAGCTAAAGGTGGACGAGTTGGATAATAAGCCCCGAACGCGCAAACAAAGGATTGATGATATTCCCGAATTTGATCTTGGAGAGCCTGAGCTAGACGCTCCTCATCAGGCCCATACTCCCGAAAGCGAGAAACGGGTGATGGTTGAACCGGATGTCGAGGGTGATGTCGGACATCATGGCGAAGAGTATTTGCACATGACACCTGAGGAGCAAGAGAAGCATCGGAAGTTTGAAGAAATGCGAAAGAGGCACTACGAGATGAAAAATGTCAAAGATTTGCTTGGGTAAGTTTTTCAAATGTTATATGACATTCCAATGATTAACGATATGCACCAGTCACCCAGAGGATGAAGACGAGGATGAAGACACCGAGCCGGCAGTTCCAACTCTTGCAAACGGCCAGTAGCACGGCCATCACAAAACTGTAGGCAAGAATACAACACTAATTTTCTTTTCATCACCCCTTTCCAGGGATCTCAATAACGCTGAGCCGACTCACATCCAAGCGTCCTTACTTGTTCCATGCTTCTCTCATGGTTCTCGCACTCCATCACCATCGCATGTTTATTTGGATGCCCGGCTTCTACCTGCACGTACCTCTCGTTACCTACCGTTTTCTTAGGTTCACAGCATTGCAGGAGGTGCTGATATGGGGGTTTTTAGCGGCGTTATTCGCTAGAGAGAAGAGCAAGGGAGGATCGAGAGGGCGAATCCCGGTGGACATGTGAGATGTCAATGTGAATTATTTGTCCAATTAGGTAGCAATCATGTGGCGTTGCTTGACATATGCTGAAAATGGTATGGCCCTCATTTTCGTGCACGTCGGGCAGGGTGGAATTGCCAAGATGTTAAATGATCATTCTGTTTCTACCAGTCTTTATGATCCAAAGGCTCCCAGGATGAAATTCTACCCAAGTTCAGCAATCCTTTCAGCCTCTCAAGCATCTAGATTAGGTAACCCGCAGCACCATCGGTGGAGCACGAATGTGATTGGTTACCGATCATTCCTTCCACATATGCGCCACAGTGGCGGTGCACGTGAGCTTGCGTACATCACGACGACTGCCTGTCTGAACTCAGTCTTCCCATCATCTCTTCCCTCTTCACCCTTCAAATCCCCCCACATCGTCATATACCATGACCAAAAACCAGCCTTCTCTCCGCAAGACCGTCTCAACGGCAGACCTCTACTCCGACCCGTCCCCGTTGCCACGACCCGCCAGCCTATCCCGCAACTACACAACAGTGCAGCGCCCACGCCTAAACCCCTTCATCCATGCGCGAACTACGCCGCAGCAGCCATTTACGCGCCATAGCATCGCAGCTACCTTTGATAATTTGATCGACTTTGACGACAACTTCGGCTCGCCACCGCGGAAGTCTGAAACGCCGCCACCGGTCCCACCAAAGGTCAAGATCCCTACAATCCCGGAGATACCTGCGTTTGGTCAGTGCAATGAGCAACCCAGGATGGATAACGATAGACCTGAAAGATATACTAAGCCATTCACCGATTTCATGACCGCAAATCCAACTATCTTCCATGCAGTGGATGCCGTAGCAGTCGATCTGGAAAAGAATGGATACAAAAAGCTTACAGAGCGTGATAGCTGGTATCTTGAGAAGGGTGGAAAGTATTATGTTTCACGTAATGGCAGTTCGTTAATCGCCTTCCACATTGGAGAGGGCTACGTTCCTGGCAATGGAGCCGCCATTCTTGCAGGCCACATCGATGCACTTACGGCGAAGCTGAAGCCGATCCCCAGGCTGAGAACTAAAGCAGGCTTCGTGCAGCTTGGTGTCGCTCCATACGCCGGGGCTTTAAACAATACCTGGTGGGACCGAGATTTGGGTATTGGAGGCCGGGTTCTGGTCAAGGAGGGCAATAAAATCGTGACTAAGCTTGTTAAGCTGGACTGGCCCATTGCGAGGATTCCCACTCTAGCACCGCACTTCGGAGCACCGTCTGCAGGGCCCTTTAATAAGGAGACTCAGATGGTGCCTATTATAGGGCTCGATAACTCAGATATCGGTTCCTCGTCGGCTGATGACGAGAACTGGAAACCGGCAATCCTGGGAGGCGAGGGTGCGTTCACGGCTACTCAGCCAGAGCGCCTTGTTAGAGCCATTTCCAGGGAGCTCAGTATCACAGATTGTGGGCCTACTAATTCAGACTTGTTATGCATAATCGCTAACACTACCTAGACTCAAGCATCGTAAACTGGGAACTCGAGCTCTTCGATATCCAGCCAGCCACAGTTGGTGGCCTTGATAAAGAATTTATTTTCGCGGGTCGCATCGATGACAAGCTTTGCTCATGGGCCGCGATCCAAGCCCTCATCAACAGCACCTCCGTCTCATCGACCAACTCATCCTCTGGCCAAATCAAGATGGTGGCTCTCTTCGATGACGAAGAAGTTGGCTCTTTGCTCCGGCAGGGCGCGCGTGGAAACTTTTTACCCTCTGTTGTAGAGCGCATCGTCGACTCCTTTGCCACCAAGAGCATCAGCAGTCTTGTTTCTCGAACGTATGCCAACTCCTTCCTCGTCTCCTCAGATGTCATTCACGCTGTGAATCCGAACTTCCTCGGAGTGTACCTCGAGAACCACGCCCCACGTCTCAACATTGGTCCCGCGGTCTCTGCAGACTCGAACGCACATATGACGACAGATGCTGTCTCGACCGCTATTTTGCAGCGCTGTGCCGAGCGCTCTGGATCGAAACTCCAGGTCTTCCAGATCAGGAATGACAGTCGGAGCGGAGGAACAGTTGGTCCAATGTTGAGTGCAGCTACCGGGATCAGAGCAATTGATTGTGGCATCCCACAGTTGAGTATGCATAGTATTCGCGCTACGACTGGTAGCCTGGATCCGGGACTTGGTGTCATTTGCTTCCAAAGTTTCCTCGAGAACTTTGAAAGTGTAGATGCCGAGTTTAAGTAATACGTTATTAAATGCTGTCAATGTGTACTATTATTTTAGAAGAACCGGAACTGGAGTGGTCGGTGACGGAAATGTTTTGATTATTTGTGAGCATGAGATCAAGAAATTTGAAATGTTTAGAATCAATTACACGCTTTGTTCTAATTTGGTCACCACCCATCAGGTTCAATTACCACTCCGACAACAACATAGCACCCCTGTTGAGTTGGTTTGGATTCTCCTTGGTCCAAGTTCACATGTCCAGAATCACCACAAAAACGACTTTGAAGTTTCAGTGTTGACAGATTGACAGATCTAGGGAAGCGACAAGATGATTTAACTAGATCTTACAAAGTCCTTCTTTTGCTAGGGTAAATTTCAGTATCTTTTGGGGAATAAACTCGGTTCATTTGTGAGCGTAAGATGCAAGGTGAATATGGCATATACCCCTGTTGCTGCTCCAGTTCCTTTAGGTTCTTTCCATCCACATTATAATATTATAGTTCAGATCAAGTGTAACTACCTAACTAACTAACCATCAGAAGAGGCCGACAAAGCATGTGTAAGATCAATAGACCTTTGGCCATGTTCTCAAGTCTATTTCCAACTTTCCAACTTTCCAACAAAAAAAAAACACTTCAACAAGAAACTGCTAAACAAGAGCCAGAAGGTTGAATTCTATGTACTCATCAATCGGTGCCTAAAAAATAAAAAGCTAGAAAGAAATTAAATCCTTTGGTAGAACGTCGACGTTCTCGCGAAATTACAGATATATATTTTTCCGGGTCGCACTGCAATCCGTCCCTAAGGTCGCTAACCATGAGTCGCTAACAGACAAGTCGAATTAAGTCAACCTAACGCTCACAAATGCCGCGCAAATGCAAAGATGGTCAACCTCAGTCCTGGCCCAATGGCCTTTCTCTTTCTTTGGTGCCTAGTTGTGTGTCATCCCATCGCTCAATAGTCCTCAATCGCCTCCTCGAGATCGTCGTCGTACTCGCGCTCTGGCATAGCCTTGAAACCACTCTCCACCTTTAACGTGTGAATATGCTCACTAGGGACCCAGTATAGCTGTATGGCGCCAAGCACGGCCACAATAAATAGACTGATCCAGGAGGCTGCTGATCCACCAACGCTGTATATAACGCCAACGAGAGGCGGCGATACTGTACGGGCTAGACAGCACGCGGACATAGCCAGTCCGTTGACGCGTCCTAGAACCAGGGGAGATGGCGTTGCATTTTTGAGAAGAATCAGCGCGCATGGGATGACCAAAATGCCGAAGAAAGACTGCACAGTAAAGGAGAAATAAACGCTCGCTGTAGTGAGATATGATGGCAATAGCGGGATGAATGGAATGATAATGTAGCAAGTTGGATACACGATCGTAATGCTAACAAAGGTCCTCCAGACACCTACATTCTGGACAAAGAGCGGGAAGATGGCACCCTGGATAAAGAGAGCGATGAAGCCATTGACGGCCAAAAAACACCCCACGTCGTGGATGGTCATCCCAAGACCGCCGTGGAGGTCGAAGCCGCGCGATGTGTCGGGTTTGGCAAGTAGGTACACAGGCATTGTCGTTATGTAGGCCATTTGGTGGTAGCAAGTAAATACTAGGGATATCGTGAGCATGATTATGGTAAAGTTGAATGTTGGCGGAGGAGGTGTGGTGTCAGTCCCAGGTACCACCTCAATAGTAGGCAGGGAGGAATGATGCAGATCGTGTGGAAGCTTGATGGAATGCATGGTTCCGAAGCTTGACCGTCGAATATCGAAGCGTTGGTCCATAGGCATGGGCATTCCATCTTCCATAAAACTTGGCTGCTTGCGAATCCGGCGCATGCTTTCTGCTACGGAAATGGATCGCGTGCGGTCACGCTGGCGCGAGTCTCGAGAAATGGAGTGACGACTGCGGCCGTGGAGGGGAGTCCTTTCGTCGACAACATCGCCATTGTCATTAGGCCCGTCATTGTTACGATACCGGGGATTCGTTTCGTCAAGAAAAAGGATGCCCTGGATGATTGCTGCTACGATGCCCGCGGCTGCCACCAGATTCGGGAGAAGATAGGGATACTGGCCAAAGAGGCCCTCGGGGTCGAACATAGTCGGGTAAAAGCGTGCGGGTTGGGCCAGGAAACCGCCCATTGCCGATCCAATAATGCCCCCAAGCGTCCATACAAAGGGTTGCGTTGCATATGCCCGAGCTGGTTTGTTTGGTCAGCGGGCGTTGGGGGTTTGAGGTCAGTCATGGGTTGGCGTCTACTCACGTTCGTGGTCTGGATTAGTGACCATCTCAGCGACAATGGTCTGCAATTGTCAGCTCATCGTAAAGGCCCACCACGATGTTCAATTCGCGATGCAGTACCTGCATGATTGCAACATTGCCATTAAGAGCACCGCCGATGAATCTCGCTGCTAACGCGACCCAAAACGACTTTGCCAGCCCGAACATGATACTGGACATGGCCACGCCGGCTAGCCCGATTAGGGCAACCGGTTTTCGGCCATAGACGTCGGAGATGGCCCCCCACCCCATGGCCGTCATGGCTTCTGCGACGGCGTAGGCTGAGACCAGCAGACCGGAATAAATCGCCGCATCTTTGTCTGGGACGCCTAGGTCTTTCACCATCTCAGACGAGTAGGCGAGGATGGAGTTGAATGCGAGAGGCTCCGAGAAGCGACATATGCCTGTGATACGTCAGTACGCGAGATGCTTGCTATCAATTGCCAGCCAGAGGCGGGAAGCTGGCGATGACGGGGGGGCTACCAATGATAACGAGCTGGAAGGTGGGAAACGGCGCATCTTTGGGGTCTATATGCTTCGAAGGCATGATATGGACGCTGGCAAAGGTGCTGTAGACTTGGGCACGGCGAAGCGTCAAGTTTTACATGGCGACTTATCGGGGCGCTAGCTTGCGAGGATTCCGTGTGACGTCTACCCCTCATTCGCCCCCACCAGCACGCCGCGATAGACGGCGCAAAATGTGCGGCGTAGTTGGGGTAGCATTGGTACGCGGGAGCCGTCTATGCAGGCCGCTGGCTCACGTGCGCTGCTCGTGGCACCGGCTCCAGGTTCTACAAGCGACGGCAAGCGACGATAGGTGACGTCAAACGCGCTGCCACATGCGGTCTAGTCCTGGCGCTGATGGGGCTTGGCACGCAGCCTGGCCAACGACTCATCGCATGCTCAGCAGCAATCCACCCTCTTGCACCAGCTCGTCTGCGCCCTCATGTCCGCTTCAATGGCCCAGAGGTTGGCCGGCAAAACCGTTCTCATAACAGGAGCGAGCGCTGGCATCGGTCGCAGCACCACCTTCGAGTTCGCACGTGCCTCTCCACGCAGCCTCAGGCTGATCTTGACTGCCCGGCGGATTGAAAGGCTGCATCAGATGGCCAAAGAAATAGAGCAGGAAGCCCGCGGCGGTGTCAAGGTGCACGTAGTACAGTTGGATGTCTCCAAGCCGGCCGAGGTGAACAGGCTGGTTGAGGAGCTCCCGATTGAGTTTCGGGAAGTTGATGTGCTGGTCAACAACGCGTAAGTGATCTGGCAAGGTGAAATTTGTGTCTCTTGCTGTAGGCAGAATGTTGAGGACAGCTTGCAGGGGTTTCATGTCCGGCTATGAAGAAGCCCCCGATATTCCCCAGGACGTTATACAGAGCGTGTGGGCTACAAACGTCACTGGCCTCATTAACATGACCCAAGCCATTTTGCCCATATTCAAGGCTCGTCCAGGAGGCGGGAAGGGCGACATTATTATGCTGGGAAGTCTTGCGGGCCGGGAACCGTATGCTGGGGGCTCTGTAAGTTCTCGCATGCTTTCTTGCCTCACTGACGGGCACGCATGTGCTAAGACTGCCATTCAGTTGTACTGTGCAAGCAAAGCTGCCGTTCGAGCCTTTACAGATTCCCTCCGCAGAGAGCTTATTTCAACGCGTATTAGGGTTATTACAATAGATCCAGGCCAGGTTTTGACTGTGAGCTCTCCGACTTTCGATTTCCCTTCTAAGAAATCCTAATCAAGTTCAGGAGTTCACAACTATCCGCAATAGAGGCAATCGGGAGAAATCCGAAGCTGTATATGCGTAAGTCTATTTCTTCACAAGCCCTACTTGTGTTTCCGTCCTAGGCGGGGGTAAGTATGGGGTTGGACATGATGAACACGCCTCGAACATAGGAGCATGTGGTGTCATGGTTTAAGGCTAACCAAACTAGTGGTTGCGAGCCACTGACACCGGAAGATGTGGCCGAGGTCATTGTATTCGCCACGGGTCGGCGGGAGAATGTTGTAGTGGCTGACGTGTTACTCTTTCCTTCGCATCAAGTAAGAAGCCTCTGGAGTTATTACACGGATAGCTAATTGTGTTTCAGGCGTCACCATTACATGTGCACCGGAAATTGTAATCTCGATACAATCTAAAGACCTCGTGAAAGGATTATATTTTATCTTGCGGAAACGGAATTTCATGAAATAACCATCCACCCTTCCGATGTCTTAATAACTCTTCGTTAACAATGTAAGTGCCCCCTTTAGCGCCATGCATGCTTCTTAAAACAGAAGGGAAAGAAAGCTCATCACTATTACCCATTTGATTTCCGGCGAACACGCTACCCCAAAATTCTTTGATCCGCTTACATTAGATGGAGCAGCAGAAGCTCCAATGTTGAGGTTGATGTTGTTGACATTCTGATTGTTATTCGTATTCGTATTTGGATTTCCCCCTTGTGTCCCTGATGCAGGCAGAGCTGTAGCCGTCACGGTCACTGGTGTGATTATAGCCTGTGAAAATGCTTTTGACCCATCCGTATATGATGCCAGGGCAGTGATTATACCTGCCGTTGTCCAACAGTCGAATTGGTAGTATGTAGTTCCTGGAAATACAACTGCGAGGGTGTAGCATTCCGAGTACGCATTGTTACTAGTATAGTGTCAGCCACTTGCGTGATCCGTGCATTTGGCACATAACACACCATTTTCGAATATATGGATTGTTTGCGCAGTACATGTCGCATAATCCTAGGCTCCTAGCTGGCAAGCATGTGGTTGGCAGCACACAGTTTGCCATATTTCCCGCCTGACAGCAGCCCGCGGCACCATTAGTATTGACGGCACATTCCATGCCAGGGCTACAGGTCAGGGAATTGCCTGAATGCCATCAGCTTTTCTACTCATCTGAGCAAATTAGTGACTTACTTTGTACGCCACTCACATACGCGCAGACCCCTGGGTCTCGCTGACGCGCTGCGAGGCGCTTCAAGTCTTGTTGTTCGGACGGCGAGGAGAATCCCATGAGGTAGGGAGCTTCAGTTGGTAGCGGGCTAAAACCGATGGTTGGAACCGAAATCGAATCGCTGGCGGTGGACTGAGGGATGAAGGATGCCGAGAAAAGGGAGGGGGAAATGGCGAGATGGAAAAGAAGGGAAATGGCTGTTGGATAATGTTTCCCCATGGTGTGAAGTCACGTTAGTTTAGTTGAAGTTGAGGAATGAGAGCACAAATCCCTAGGTACCCCCTAGAAGGAGATTTTCGCGGTTTACTGCGTTGGTGATATAGGTCTCATGCCTTGAACCAAATGGCGGGCGTGAACTATTGCCTATAAGGCGCACTTGAACACGAGGACCCAGCCACCTTTTTTACATGTCTATGAGTTGAATACCGGTATAAGCCTAGAACTGAGCTCTGTGAGCCCAACACCACCCGTATAGAACAAGGCTGTGGAGCTGATTACCTGTGGCGGCGGCTTCTCTTGGCCAAATCCCGTTTCTAGCAACTCTATGAAGATCACCAGGCTATCAGCTCCTTGACCCCTGTATCAGTTAGCAAATAACACATTATGGAAATCTCCGTTAGCATTCACGAGATACTCGTGTTGGGATAAGGTTATGAAATTTCGCTAAAGATAGCAGTTTATGGGGAGATATAAAAAACAAATATAGGATGTAGTATTGCCGCAGGTTGCATGTAATCTCATTCTAAGGCAGCGAGAAGGACCTTGAAGGATGCCTTGAGCTGGAGAGAGCGAGGCTGTGGAGAGTCATTGGGTACATATACCAGTGAGCCGGCGATGACTTCCATATACATATTTCAGTTCTTAGCCTCACTAGCCATACTTTCGGTGACTCTACATCATGGCATACCACCTCTTCGCGGCACTTGTTTTCTCTCTTCTTCTAATTACCCCAGCAACACCAGTACCTTGTCAACCATCGAGCACCTCCCATACCAATGTGAAGGTGCTGACCGAGTCGGCAGCTCATGATTCGTATCGACCATATACGAATGACAAAAGAGTGGCATCTGAAAAGTGGGAATGGATCAATGCATATGCTTCGAAGATGGTCGGCGAGAAAAGAGCCAAACGCGCAATGCAGTTACTAAGTATCTCTGTTGTTAGCTGTGAAGGTACATTTAAATCCTATATACTCATACCTAATCTGTTCCCTCAGTCGAAAATCATAGTCACTAACTTAAACCACAGACGCGCCCTTGTCCGAATCTACTGGTCGGCCTAGTCCGGCCAACCCCGAGCTAAAACATAAGAGGGACACGAACATTAATAACAACAACAATACGAATAATGTCAACGTGTCTTCTGACCCTGCAGAGCCGAAGGAGGGTGGTGGATTGAGTAAAGAAGCCAAGATTGGAATTGGGGTCGGGGTGCCTGCAGCCGTCTTTGCGATGATTGGGCTATTTATTTCATGTTGCAAGGATTAATTGAGTACAATGGTACTTGTGTAGCGGTTCATAGGTTTTTGAATGGATGCAATTTAGTCGTTTAAGATGAGTGGAAAATCAAGATGTAGAGTAATATTGTGGGGTGTAACGTGGGATTTGAGGGATTCACGACTGGAAGGACAGCTATCAAGGATACTGTCTAATAGATGCCCACTTGTTGTAGCCCCCTACAGAATAAGATTAACAGGTTAGATATCTGAAGAGCAACGATGAAGGTGAAAATTCTGTTAAGAATAAATCCATCATCTGAAATCGCTTGTACAAAGTCAGCGCTTGCAATTCTATGACAGTAGAAGCAAACCATACCATTTTCAAGTGCAGAACAACATCTCTAACCCATCTAAGTCCATTTACATGCCTGCTCCATTATGAATGACTTATTTTTGAATCTCCATAGAACCTATCTCAAATCACAACCCCACTCCTTCCAGATGCACTTTCTTCGAACTCAATCTTCTTGATGTGTGCACCAGGCACCACAACCAGCCCAACATATCGACTATTCCAAGTCACCGACGCGGATGCATTTCCTGAATTTTCGACTGCTTCACGAATTTCATCAGCGGGCGGAGCGCGATATTCGTAAGTCAAGGAGAGGATGATGTTGCGATCCTAGGGTTGTATCAGCACAAATAATTCATTACTCGTGAGAGCTGAGTTGCGGGCGAGGAGCCAAGAAGAGCAACATTTATGGGTAGTGAATATGGGAGGAATATTGAGGACACAAATGAGGAGGGTAAATCTAAAAAAAGGATCAGGAAAATAGTCAAGATATAGGATCCTACCTTGTCTGTGCATTTCATCTGACCACCAAACACTCGGTTATCCGTGGTGTGGATGCGGAGATTCTTGCCAATGAACTGAGCGAGATAGACGCTCGCTTCTGTATTGTCCATATTATTAGAGGTTAAATTACCTCTCATTACCCATCTATGGATTAGAAATACCAATGTTGGATAGATATCTTGAAGTACAACGATGTTGATAAGTCGGGGAAACGGCGACCGCCTTGGCGCATTAGTCATCCACTCAATCTAAACTTTTGCATCATCCAAAGGTTCACGCACACGTTCACGATGTTTTCAATACGGCGGAGCTACCAATTGACCCTCTTAACCTCTAAATCAATATCACCGCTTAAAAATGTCCCCTACCGTGCATTCTCTCGGAGTAGCGCCTGCCGACGAGGTGAGCTTCAATCCATTCTTTTACGGAAAGGTCTCTAATTATTGCACGTAGGCGTTCTTCCCGTCTTCCTCGAATCCTCCTCGCCTGAACTCTCCGCGATTCTATTCAAATTAAACCAACGTATCCTCCTCCCGTCTCATCTCAACAAGGATCAAGCCAAACTGGTTTACAAGATCGAAAACCAAGCGAAACTCGAAGCCGAGCCCATTGAGATCACTCTTGGTGATGTCACACTTCCACTCGAGCACCTTGATGTGAACCGCGACATTCCTAGGAAATGGACAACAATTAAGAGCATCCTGGAGCAGAGCAAGACCCCTGATGATTGGGAGAATGTGGTGCGCATGATGGAGGGCTTTCAGAACGCTGGCAAGCGACTTAAGCCGGCATGGAAGGAGCTTATTGTTCGTAAACTAGCCGGCGCGGGGCAGCATCACCTCATTTTGAAGGCAGCACAAAGGGCGGCGGCTACGGGATTACGACTCGCTGACACCGGGTTGATTCGCATCGTATTTAGAATGATGCACTGGAAGGCGCTGGAATCGGAGCTGGATCCTGAAGAGACAAAGAAGGCCCTTGTCATCGTCGAACAGCTCATCGAGTTGATGGAGAGCGACGACCATTTGGGCAAGACGGAGGTTTTGCCGGGTGACCTACGGGCTTCACCTTTCATTATCGCATATCCCCTCGAACTAGCTGCCTTGCACGCAAAGCTGCACACAGACGGACAAGATATAGACGGTAAAGTGGCGAAATATGCGTCGCGATTGATGAACTCAACCAAGCAAGACGACTTTCTCACAGTCGCTCTCCCCGAAGAACTCAAAACATTAACCTCTCCCCCCAGCATCGAGGAATCCAATATCAAAACTGCACGCCTTGTTGTCGTGATCAAGGATAGCATCCACTACGCACTCCCGCTTTGGATTGCAATAAAAGTTTCGCGACAGGTCCTTGGCGCAGACATGCCCATGGCTTTCGATGCGGAGAAACTTGAACAAGAGCTGGAAACAGCCGTACTGACTGGCATGCGGTTGTTGGACGAACTTCCTTTGCCGGCAAACTTTGAACTGCAGAAGGGGAAGTTACCTAGTCATATTCGCATTGTGGAGAATCTGTAGAGTGGGAGTACTGAGAACTCTTGGCGTGTATAGTATGTAGACTGTTGACATTAAATGGACACAAACTTTATGTTGAGTGCATTGGACTCTCCTCCTTATCATTTCGATTACGAGAACTTTCCTACCATAGTGAACTGGAGACGTTTGTGTTGGTTTTGTTTGACATGGCTTACTTTCTCTACGGGTGATATTGATCTGACTAAATTCTATTTCTGTTTTCGAATCTTAGAACAAGAGGGGCGACTACGTAGCCCGAGCATGTAGTTGTGCAAGCCTGAGTAAGTCAACTATTGGCCTGAGTCTGAGATATGGCACAGTAAGGGAGGAAAAATATAGCTATGTCAAAACTGTAGAGCGGCGAAGATTTTTAGAAACCATGTTCAAGCTTGTGACAAAGGTTTCTGGTATACATGCGCTATCCAAATAAGATATAGCAGAACCTCGTTAGAGAGTGGCGATTGGTAGCTTATAAGGAGATTTGAATATTTCGTATAGCACAGGTAGGGTTTCAGCTGGCCTAAGCGAGAATTTCTGGCCC
Organism: Clavariopsis aquatica; assembly: GCA_013620735.1. Taxonomy (NCBI): domain Eukaryota; kingdom Fungi; phylum Ascomycota; class Dothideomycetes; order Pleosporales; genus Clavariopsis; species Clavariopsis aquatica. The sequence goes on from JAAZQE010000002.1 coordinate 35,322, forward strand.
ATAGTTGCTGGTATGCTTCTGGTTAAGCTGTGCTTATTCGATTTCGAAATTGACGTTGAGTTTATATGTCTTACTTTTCATTTGTGGCACGGCACCTTGAAACTAGGGTGGCTGTGTGTGTCGGGGGCTATGCACTGGCGGCTACAGTTAACGCCATGCTCTGCTTTAGGGACGGACTTGATCAGAGTTCGTATGAAATACACACGAGAGGAGCTCTAGATAACTAGGAATGGTGACGTGCTTGGTTCACGACTTGTTAGTAAAACAGTCAATATACAGGCGGCAAGTGGATTCCCCAGGTTACAGAACAAACTAGATGATGAAATTCCAAAGAC
>JAAZQE010000002.1:35666-135966 GCA_013620735.1 Clavariopsis aquatica
ATTGTATATTGAGCAATGGCTACAAAGGATCTATCCAAGTCCGGCCTCTTCCTTGTACTTATACTCCTTTTAGGGTATGGTGTGTCTGGTGGGCTTGGCAGATACAGTTGTTGTCACGTGCGTAGTCGCGCCCCGCATCATCTCGTGACCGTAGGAGTGCATAAAGGCTTGCCCTGGGGGTGGGGGTGTGTTTGCTTCCTCGTAAAAAGCGCAGCTCCCCGACATAACAGTTATAATAACATAAGTTACCACTAATGAAAAAGGTAGAAGACTTAAGTAGCTTTACAAAGCAGCCTTACACAGACTAGAACCAAGTTTTCTGAGATGCTCAATAAATGATTTTGGGCCAGCTTATGGAAGGGTGTCTGATTCATGAGTTAAAAGAATGGCCCACCCTAGCTTAGCAAGCATGTCACTCGCCTTTTAGTACTCCCCTGCTGCCCAGCTGGCTTGGCAGCGATTTGTCTGTCTTACAATACTTCGTACACTCTGGTTGATCCTTAATCATCGATTTCCAACGCTACAGTGCCATAAGACCTTACATCTATCACACTACGGTAGGGGTATGCAATACTGTAGTACAGCTATTTCTTCCGTGGCAGTTTCCTAGCTCAAGTCCATTTAAATTAATAAGTTATGAGAATTTTCCATCATTTTCAGGTTTCTATTTATCTCCCTGTAGCGGACGAAAAATAGACTCAGCCACGATTGTTGAGGCATGACGACCAAGATGAAGAAACACACACCGAAGTTGAACAGAGCAGTACCTATTTTGCTTACACACTAGGGATACGGCGCTAATTAAAGAAAATCGAGTGTGGGAAGTTGGTCGGATATAAGCAGTGATATTACAATTGAAATACGAGGTACCGAAATATCGAACTGTGTGCAGCAGAGGAGAAGGCTTGTGCTTTCACATCACAAGAGGCCCAGCCAGGTGTGAAGCGCTTAGCTGATTGTATTCAAGCCTGAGGGAAATTCACATACAGGTGCCAAATCTTGGCTTCTGGTTGGACAAGGGGCTGCGACTAAACTCTATCACGAGAAGGATCGCTAGTGAACATCTGTTGCGCGCTAGGCCACAAGGGATGCGATATGCAACAAACGTCGACATGGATGATACTAAGAACCCATGGTCCAGAGTCTGAGAAGCATGGCGCCTTGACATGCAAACAACTGGAAGGTGGGGAAAGAAGGGTAGATGAATGGTTGCTGTGCTGGCATGCGAGGAAAATGGCCTGGACGTCGGACGGCAAACACGTGATCTCCTAGCGCTCCATGCCTGTCACCAATCCAGACCCCAGCCTTAGCGCCCGGGATGTGACCACCCGCATTAGATGCTCAAGCTGACCAATCGCATTGCTTTGCTGGCTCCTCCTAGCGGCGGCGAGAGGATGGCTCGCACGACATGTTTATATCTCAGCGGCTGCGCTTCTGCGCTGGCCGACTTCACCAACTCTCACTCCATCCTGGCACCATCGCAACGTCAATTCCGCAATCTCTCTTCAGATCGCAGTTTGCAGCGACGAAATTGGCCGCAGTGCGACTTGTGAGACGCTTCTCGCGCCAGCATTCAGGCACAACCGCCTTCCGTGCCTCAGACGCCGACCCCTGTTTCGCCACACGTTAGATCGCCAGAAGCGGGAGCAAAGGCAAAGCAGCCTTATATTTGTGCCTCCCCCGTCTGCTCGAGGACCCGCCGTCTAGTCGTTGTCTTTCTTGTCTTTTGAGATTGTTTGTGATATTCTTTCGCTTCGTGGTGGCCGGTTCACTCTTTTTTTCAATTTAATTCCTTCGACCCATTCTGCAAGCTTTTAATACCCAACCTCCAATCAACCATCATCCATATCGATATCTAAACCACCATTATGCACTCAACTCTCTTCACCACGTTGGCTCTCTGCCTCACCCTTTTCAACCTCTCCTTCGCCAAGCAAATGAATACCGGTGCCGTCCTCACCACACGCCAAAGCACCACCACCGATCCATGCGTCGACTACCAGATAACAGCTACAAATGGCGTCATTGGCAAAAACACAACCTACCGCTCTGCGTACTACTCGCTCTCCACCGTTGGCACCATGTATGACGCGCGCATGCTTGACGCTGCCATTGCGAAGCTACCCAAGCTCACCGCCGACGTTGCGCTTAACGCTCAGTGTGGAAATTTGACCCAGCTTGCGATTGCGGATGCCGAGAAGAATTTTACCATGGGTATTGTGGGGCCGTATTCGGGGATCAAGCCTATGACACTGACAAATGGACCCATTGTGGGCATAATTGTGGCATCAATTTGTACGATTTTTGGAGGAACATGGATTTTCATGCCGTAAGCGGATGAAATAGTAAAGAGTCATTCTTGTCAGTGTATGGACTAGAGTTGGGTGTGATGGGTTACCCCGTGCACGATATTGTAGTGTCATGGTTTGGATTGGAGTATTGGAGGGTTTTTGAAGCTTCACTAGCAAACAGAGTTGGGATCGTTCGATCTTGTTGATATGTTTTTAAACTTCTTGACCCAACAATATGACCTTGACAACATGGAGTGATCTAAACATGTGAAATCGGAATTGCTTCTCCAAGGACTATTGTTTGCTGATGACTTAGTTCATTTGAGCAAAAGTTGAAGTTAGTCTTGGCTTGACTAGTGTTGTGGATGCAATTAATGTTGGCAATCTTGACAAAATCACGGAGGACCTTTTTAGCACCGGGTGTCGAGTTTAGTGAAGGACAACATGTGTGCTATGTAATAGTTCCACCTTTTCGCCACATAGATCGTCTTCAACGGCTGGGAGCTGTGATATATACAACTAAGGCTAACCCCGAACATTAGTGATGGAATATTTACCATGATATTACACCGAGTAATGGCGAAAAGGGGGTCAATAACTAATAATATTGATTTAACTACCACGCTTTCCTTTATTCAATATTTTCTAAACGGTGTAGACGGCAATATCATGTATCATAATTATTCATGTGTCTTACAGGAGGAGACAGACTTCAAAGATGATCACAAGCATTCTTGTAATATGCATGGCAGGGATCAGATATTTACCAATTTTTGCAGACAGAGTCTTGTGCACTATCTTCCAATGTTATGTGTAGGATGTTGCGAAGAACACGAGAATTTGGCAACTACACCAAGATCCGAATGATGGAAGCTGTATCATTCCTCAATGTATCCTTCAAATATCAACATGTGGAAGAACATCACCGATACCTTTCAAATCAGAATCATTTATGATGGTTAGCATTTACATTGCTGATGTTATTTTGAAACATTGGTAGCCTTCTTCTTCATAGGCATCAATGTTTCGTACTAAAGGTCCATGTCTCACAACTCAACCAGGTCCGAGAAGGTTTGACTGTCCTTTCTCCGTCGCCCCTCCCCTCAAATCGCTCACCAAGGCTCTCTTACTTCTCTTTCTTGGCATCCTTGTGCACCTCGTCCTTGTCTTCGACAAATTTCACCTCCATGAGACAAGCCGCTCCGTTGGCAGGCACTCCGCACTTCTCACAACGCGAGCCGTACCAAATCTGCGTCTGCACTTCCTCGATCATCATTAGCTTCTCCATGTGGTCGGCATTCTCGAAGACATTCTCGTTGATTTGGTGGCAATTCGGGGCGCTGCAACGCCAGACGAAGAGGCTGCCGTATATGAATGAGGTTGGAGTATAAGGTGGAGTTTCACCCGACATGATGAGCGGTTGCAGTGGTATTCTGGGTACACAAGGTTTATTATGAGGTTATGAGTTCTGTGATAACAGCTGTGATGGTTTACCGGCGTGAAGTGTGTAAATTGGTGTCGTCGCGGGTGTGGAGTTGGTTGTTGTGGTGTTGAGGTGAGTGAGAGACTAACTGTGAGGACAAAGTACGGGAAGTAGGGTGGAGAGATTGTATACACGTAAGACGCAGAAGACTATCTCGCGCCAAGGCTTCGTGGTGTGTAAGTGAAAGAAGTGACAGCCATTGAAGCAGGTGAGTCAGAATTTGAAATCAACCGTTTTATCTAGAATAGCCTACTTGAAAGAATAGCGGCAGTAAATATCTATTGTTACCAAAACGCCGTGAGTAGGCCTCCACTGTTTCTACGAAAGTAGAGTGGATTTATGGTGGAGAACTACTATCACCATGTTAGGTAAACTATCGTCGCAGAATAACACAAATGACAAGGTATGAACTGCACAAGTTTGTACACAAAAGCAAATATACAAACAAAGAAACGTGCTGGTTTAATTACTATTTCAGCAGCCCTCTATTATTATGTCTATTATCAGATTACAAACGAATCTTGCCTAGAATATAATAGAATCTGAAGGATAAATTGATACGAGTTAGGAGTGACAAATGGCCCTGGCGAAGTTAACAAGTATTTCACCTATTAACCATATTCAAGATCGAAACGTGTGCTATTCATCAGCTGCCTATTACTCTTTCCTACTAGCTATATCAGTACTATACCGGAACCTTCGCTCTCACTCTAATGGGATGCGCTTCCGTATTATACACAAAGTAGTTGACATTTCCGCCCTTCCCAACTCCATCCGGTGCATACTCCACATCCCAAATCCCCTTCTTCTCCTTCGGCGCCTGAATCAAGTATTGATACTTTAAGACTTCGGCCAGCATATAACTTGCCAGGAAGTTCTCTGTTCCCCCTCCAGTTTCATCAAGCACGTTCAAAACACTGCTAAATCCTGACCCCACTCTCTCAGTGCGATTCTGGGATAGGGTATACGCCCATGCTACATCACGCCAGTACTGCGACCCAGTGACTTGGTAGGCGTAGTACCAGCTCTCTATCGCTTCAGGCGCCTGTCCATTGAAGAAAGCCCCATTGTCGTCGATGAACCATCCTGCTTTCTCATACAACTCAGTTTGATTGCTAAACTTCGGATAGCTAAGCTCCGTCAGGTTCCATGAGTAGACGACTGGGCCTATTCCGGACGCCGCGTATCGATACCCATTGGCGCAGAACTCGGAGAATTTTAGGCCGTAGTCGAGATACTCTGGTTTGTCAAGCGCGGTGCTACCGAGGATGAAACTACCCCCGATGAAACATGCAAGTTGCTCACTGTAGTTTTGTACTTGCAACCCGGAGAACGAACCCGCCATTGTTAGGTCGGGGCGGGAACTTGGCGATGATAGGAGGCGCGCAATGGTACTGTCTGCAGCTTCGATCCAGCGTGCGGAGTAGTTTTCATAACGCTCTGGGTCGTAGACGTACATTTTAATCAGATACTCGTACGCCGAATCATTCCCAGAGGTCCATCCTCCGTATTCATCAATGATCTTTCCTGTCTCAACGGAGAAATTTCCGCCCGTCAGTCCAGGCCATACTTCGCTCGAGGGATTAAACCAGTATGATTCTGCTTTTTGTGCAAGATCGCCGTATTCGGGATTGCCTGTTAGGTCCGTGAGCCTTTGCCACTCGAGCACTAGGGTTCCGAGTTCAGCAAGGCCAGCAGTGCGCGTTCCGTCAAGCATCCTCCCGCGGGCAGAGAAGGTGTGGTTGTTTGGGAAAACATGATTGACAGGAATGCCGGTCGGGGTGTCGAAGGCAAATTTTAGGGTATCAGCAAGACTTTGGGCTTGTGTCAAGAGAGCATCCACGTTGGCATCATCGACATTTAGATGGCTAAAGGGGCCTTTGAGTAAGTCATAAGATGAGAGAAGACCGCCGAGGTACCGAATATTGGTTTCAAATAAACTGACAACCGAAGGCTCCTTTGTATTCGTCTTCGTGAAATCGATGGATGGTATGAAATTTAGAATTTGGTTGACAATGTCCTCTTGCTCCATAATGATAGCAGTATCCAATCCATCAACAGCATCGACACCCCACCCGTTCCGGGAATTGGAGAAACTATTATTCAAAGGGAGAAGGTCGTCGTTGGGGAACGCATAAGTCCAATATCCATTCCAGGCAAAGCGAAACATCTCGATAACTGCTTCGGCGCGATACGTTTGATTTGGGTCGAAGCCAGTATAGTCATAGTCACGGCCCTTCTGCTCGGGATAAGCTTGGCTTCCAAATGAAGGACTATCTCGTGGGGTGGTATTTAGGGGAACCTGGGCGGATGCAAAAGCGATTGAAGTGCAGAGGACCGAAGTAAGGAAGGTAATTGACACGGCCATTGTAGCCATATCCTGTTCGTCCGTTCAAAAAATGACCTCCCCTCTAGCATTTTTAAACATTACGGCAACTTTCTCTTCTTAAATACTCCAAGAGGCACTGCCAGGACTAGTAAAGTTGCGGGGTATGTTATCATTATCCCTGCTCGGTACTAGGATGCCATCCCTCTTGTAGTGCACTGTACAAGGAAACCTTACCTTTGGATTCACTTGATTGGAGGGCTAAAATGTACAGTATAGTGTGATGGCCTTTGCAGAATACCACCTTCCGATGTTGTAATGCATTGGCCTAGTATTTAACCTTTGCTAAGAACCCGGTTCTCTCACACACAATGTGGGGGTGGTTTCCAAAGTATTGGCATCCCTTAGGAGGCTCACAAATATTGTCTGCAGCAGCCCTGCTGCAAGATCTACATAATGGATTTGACGAGCCATAATAATTTTTATTCCTTCCACCCAAATTTCTATCCTGCAGAACGCTCGGGGAAGGAGGATTCTCCGATACTGTTAGGTCATATATTTGCAGGTTGTATGTAGCCTACTATCAAAATCCGGGGCGCTATTTACCCACCGAATGTCCCATTCAACCCACAACCGTCCATTACACAAGCACTTGCGGTGTGACTATACTTGATTTTGCCTCCCTCAATCCTGAACAAATGAGAATCCGGCATCGGCGCTTGCCCTTGCGTTCTGTCTAGCCCCGGAAATCCAATAAACATATCCACCACACCCAATTCCTCATCAACGATGTATCGCCTATATGGAACAATGATGGTGCTGGGCCACACCATCTCGCAAAAGCCGGTGTCATTATGTAAGGTACCTTTTGCTACTAGCCCACCTTCAACGCGGTAGCAGGGAGGGCCCCAAGGAACGATGACTGAGGTGTTGCCAAAGCGGTTGAAGTATGCGTCTCCAGCGGCCTGGATGGTGACACGAGTGTCCCGTTTCTCTGCGGGTATTGGGGTCCATGTCTCGGGCGAAACAAGATTCAGCGTGCCTGTAGCATTAAATAGCCAATCTCCCTTGTCGGTAACTATGGATTCAATGAGACCTGCAGTTGGGAGGCCGTCAACGCCACTATCATTGAACAACATGCGCGTATGGATGACATATGGATGTGGATTAGTAGCAGCTATGATCTCCACAAAGGCAGCGCATTGTTTTGGGTCGTGGGCACTGAAACTGTAGTCGTATGTGATGGCGTGGGAGAGCGTAGACTTGGATATGTCGACTGCTTTTGCATTCTCGGTGTAGATGAGATTTTCGGAAGTTCTGGAGAGGAAACCGGCAACAGTTCCGTTACGTTGAGATGCTAGGTAGGCCTCTGTGGTGGATTTGAGGAACTTGCGGGAACAGGAGTCAGCAGCCACACCTGTAATGGCGAGGCCCGCCAGGAGGATTGATGAGATCATGATGAAGAAACGGAGTGTTCAAGAAAGGAATAATGGCAGTCAGAAATACTTCCGTCATTCTGACCTGTTTAAGTAGGATCCTCAATTTCATTTTTTAGATTGATGAGCAATCTACAGCGGATGTGGCCGAACCTGTGGGGCCGTGGGTGTGACAGGCCCCACCTCATATATCATTCTCAACATTACAGAGCGAGAAGGATTTGATACCGGAGATACGAACGAGTATATGAGCGTCGAAATCTCCCGGGTAATTCATTGGGTCAAAATATGTTGGAAATTTGCGAGACGGTGAGATAAAAGAAGCTGGAGAATATGGAAGGGATGCAAGGAAGAGAAACACAGAAAAAGACAATCAAAGATGAAGATGAAACGAAGCTAACCTTTGGAGTTCTCAAGACAGAGAAGTGTGTTTGGAAGTTTAGGGGAAAAGTCTATTTACAAGGCTCAGGACATATCACTAACATTGGGGTGCTCAAGGAAAAGACCTATTTGGACACAACGGGAGCGCAATGCTGTCTATGAGATACGGAGAGAGAGAGAGAGAGAGAGCCTTAAAAGGAAGAGTGAAGGCTTGGGGCGAGTTCAAAGGGCGGCGGATCAAAGTCAAGGTTGGAAGGATGGTGAATACCAGAGGCTGCGGGGGTGGCACAGCCTGCGGGAGTGGCACAACTGCGGCGTCAATTCGACCCAAACCACCAACAAACGTAATGCCTCTGGTCTCACCTTTCTCTTTCTCCTTCTCCACCCCCAAACTCCACCACTAATCTTTCTCCTTTTCCGAATACCTCACCGCGCAACAACGACAAGTTACAATGGCAAAAACACCTGTCCATACTGCCGCCAAACGCGTCGGTCGCCCCAAAAAGGTCAGCCTGATGCCTGTGGTCTTGAACGGAGCCCCCAAGAAGCGCGGACGCCCCTCAAAAGCTGTTGCGGTCACCCAAGAGGTTGTGAGCGAGCCTAAACCAATTCCCAAAAAGCGCGGTCGGCCTCCTAAAGCTGCCATTGCTGTTGCTAAAGGCGGTCCTCAGCCTGAGCCCAAGTCGCGTCGCGGACGCCCGCGTAAAACAGTCGGCGCTGTGAAAGCCGTTGCAATTCTTCCTGAAAAGCGCGCCGGTCGCCCCCCCAAGAATGCCACAGGTATATCTCTGCGTATCACCAAGGGGGACGACCCAAATCGCGCAAGTGCTGCTAGCAAACCCACGCCTCGAGTCGACCCACGGGTGCGCTCCAAGCTACGAACACGTACTGTTCTTGTAAAGAAGGAGCTTGCGCCTGTTCAGGAGGCTCCCAAGCGTCGTGGGCGCCCCCCTGTGAAAGCAAAGGGCATTAACGCTACTAAAGCCCCCAAAACTGCTTCTAGACGTGGTCGACCCCGCAAGGATACAAGCGCCTCAGTCGGAGAGAAAAGATTATTCACAAAGAAAGTTAGGAAGTCATCTGTCGCGAAGCTAGCTATTCCTCGTAAGCGCAGAGGCTACACCAGAATGGAAGTCCCTGACAAGTTCGCTACCCAACTACAGGAATTCCTGCTGTACCTCCAAGCCACAGATTGTGGGCCAGCTGAGCAAGATGGCTTTGTGGCGGAATCAATGGGTGGTGATATCCATAAATCTTCCCCGGACGAAGAACCTGTGAAACCTGTTAGTGGCGTTGCCGGACCCGAAAATGAGCACGATGATTCCCCTTGTAGCTTAAAAGAGCCAACCCAGAATGTGCAAGTGGATGTTGAGGTCCAAGAAGAGGTCCAAATCCAGGAGCTGGCCACAAATGACGAGCTCTACATGCGGGAAATCCTCGAGCGTGCCCTCGATAGCAGCAGTTCTGAACTGACCTCGGACTTTAGTGAGGATAGCTTCGAGTAGTATGCCAATGAAGTCCTTCTCAGGCAACGGCGATGAACATTTCAGAAGCGTCTGTGCTTTTCACATCAGGCTAGAGGACTCCTCTCTAGTCATCTTATCATGGTTTATGCCCCGCAGTCCATCTGCACGTAGTCTTGAAACATGTATAATCGCGTTTCAATGGATTCACATGGCATCTAGGCATGTCTCTTAGTTCCCAGCTGCTTAGATCTAGGTGGCGGAATCTGATATAAGTAACTTATAATAGGTTTGTTCATCCTATTTTATGGGGTATGCTACAATCCTATGTTTCCATCACACAAGAATGGCCTCAAAAGGGGGTTTCTTTAGATAGCCAGAAGTATTATATCAAGTCTTGGCAAGATTGTACTCCATTTTTGGACTACCGGTAGTATACAAAAGAATTCAATGTGTAATTTGCATTTTTTTTGTCTGTTTCTTCATTAACGCAATCGACTAATTGATGCTATTATTTTCCTGGATTCTTCACTTCTCGAATCTTTCTTGAACAATATTTTTGTATTCCTCTGCATCTTTCCAAATCATATCCCATCTGGATAGGCGATATTGACAATTCTCGCCACAGTGAACGAGATTCCACGCGATACCACGATACTTAGGGTGATTTAGGTAACCCAAGTCTAAGCCTCCCTGCTCCCAGTGGCTTTTTCCTTGATATTCCCTTCTTTTGCAATGAAAGGGATATATGTCAATCGAAAAGGAATCTCTAGATAAAATAATAACAGAGGGCCTATTGCTTCAAGACGAGGAGCAAAGTTGCACTGAAATTTTCCATAGGTCTATCGAACATAGGAGGGATAAAATTCTGTGGTGAAGGGCAGGTGCTATATTGGGACAAGGGGACGAGAATATTGGCGAACATTAGCAAACTAGGTACGAACGGGCGCAGCAACAGGGCCAGTGGAACTTTAAGCGAACGCAATTTCGTACGCTCTGTTGTGCTACCAGTTTCAGGCAAATGTCTAACAAGCTAGGATTGGCGTCGTAGGCAAAAGTGGCTACAATATTCATTTTTCGACGTATTGATCATGAAAGCCTTCGGTTAGTTCAAATCTCCATTTACTTGTAAAAGGAAAGCGTTCATCTGCTAAGTTGCTTTTGGTAAATGCGAACATACTTGCGTGTTCCCCTTCTCTCACCGCAACTCGCTCTCGCCTAAGTCCTTGGTTTTCAGCCACCAGCCTACTTCAATGACCAGAGTTTGTGGATTTACGTATAACAGCTGATGGGGCTGAGCCACCACAGCCCAAAACGATCATGCGTCTGCAGGCAGATTTCTTACCCGAGACAGACACTAGAACCGAGAAAATATATCTAGGAATTAATCACCTTGTCTTCTACACAATAGTTGTGAACACAGCCTTGTCATGTCACTGGTATAAAGCCTGACTACTCTCCATACTACAGCCTTGTGTGCCTGAATTTATTGAGCTTTCCAATTCTTTTTAGTCTAACATGGCTTGCACTTTCTCCCCTACCATGCAGATAGGTAGCAAGCTAACTGCTATGTACTCTGAATTTAACCTCACTCAACATAATCGATGTCAAGACTCATACCTACGCCCAGACCCTGGAGGAACCATGATCCCGTGGCTCTATGCGCTCTTCCTGTTAATCTTCCACCTTCCAGCGTGTATCATACGTGCTGTACGCTGGGAGTCTGCGCAATATCTAGCCATGGTTTTAGCGCTCTTGGGCATTGCGCTCACAGCACTAAGCTTCCAGAGTACGAAGTTGAACCCCGATAAAATACTAGTGTGGATGCCGCTGGCATTAATCCTGGATGTGGGTGCTATGCTTCAGATGGTTGTGTTGATTGTGGAAAAACATGGGATGGGAGCATTGAGGGATTCTTTGAGGGCGCCTTGGAAAACTCGAACTAAGAAGGAAAAAAAGACCCCCGAGGAAAATGGGGAGAGACTCAATGGTATGTCACCTTTATGACTTTCCAACAAAATATTATTGTCTAATACTTTCAGTAGAAGGAACTAGCCCAAGAACACGCCCAACAAGCACCTCACATTCCCAACTATCATACGAGCTACAGTTTCCCTTCACATGCAACCACGGCCAGCTCACACAAAATCCAATTATCGACCAGCATGCCACCCTCTCTCCAGAAGTCGAAGATCATCAGTCTGTAGATGAAAATCCCGAGACTAAAAAGGCAAAGCCCAAGGCTGATGAGAACGTTTTCCGCCACGCTGTTGTTGCCCTTGTCGCCTTCGTATTCCTTCTCATTCTCATCGGATTCCAAATCGCTGCTCTCGTCATGGTTATTCGCGGGAAATCAAATTCTAAAACCGCGCTAATAGCGAGTTGGTGTGCTCCCGCTTTACGAGACTCCGCTATCGGTATCACAACCGGCGACTGCCATAAATATGACACCTTTGACAGCGCCAGCAATGGAATTGGCTGTATCCACCTTCCCGCTAAGCTGCAAGCTAGCTGGTTGACTGGGAGCATTATATGTCTCTCTGCCTCTCTCGCCGCCCAAGTCCTCGACATGATGTTGCTCCGATGTGCGCATGGGCGAAGATGGCGGGGAGTCAAAATGCAGAGACCTTGGTTAACTATGTTCGGCGGAGTGCTCATCTTGGTTATTTTAGTCGCTTTTGGTGTATTTGAAGCCAATAGGTTGCCGGCCGGTGTCACGAGTACTGTCTGGATCTATAAGAAGACAGAGTGGCAGACTAGTGTTTGTACAACGACATTGAAGAGCCCAGGTTTAAGAGGAATGATAATTGGATGGACTGATGGATTATTTGATGCCTGGAATAGCGTATATGATGGGAGTTATACTTGATAATCTATATATCAAGTAAAAGATTCGGTCCTACAACTTTTCGATGATGCATATTTGCTTGCTACGAAATTATATCGACCATAATTTACCTCATTTACCCTCGTTTTGCACATCTCTACCATCATCAAGCCATAAAGGAATTTGGAGAGTTGATGATAATAGTAGAAGCACAAGGTTTTCGTCCCTTTATCTTCACACTTCACTTGGAAATTGTATGTAATTACCCTATTGGTATCATCGATCTAGGAAAAAGATTTCCCCCATTGTTTACGCACTATAAATTGTAACAGGGATATTTTGCGACCGCATCCACGTAACCTGTATAGAAGATAGGTGAATCAGACATACCCGTCTTGGTGGATTCCAAGGTTTCATTTCTGGGTAAATGCCATGTGGATGCCGCCAAATACCTGGTTGTTAGAGTTATGTTTATATGCTGCTCTTGGGACTATCGATATGCTACTGTCATTGAGAGTCTCTACTCGCCGTAAAGATTATGCTATCAGGATTATGCTGTAAGAAACAGGATTGGAAGGCATCTACATTCAGCAACACGACGGATACTGATCACTGACCATTATGATGCGTATATTCGTGGGGTTGAGAAGATTGATGATTAGAGTGTTATTGAGAAATTACCAGCTAACTTCCTAAATGATGCGAGGATAAAGTTTGGATAGACCCTTTCCAACCCTAAATTAGAACTTTGTCTGCAACGGACTGAGGGCTGTACCAGAAGGTTCCCATACATTTCAGGTTTAGAAAAACTGAAAACCGAATCAAGGATTCCTTCCTCTTGGCTTCTTTACAACCCTATTAAATCGAAAATAGTGGAATCCGCTTAGCTAAGAAGTAGATCCAATACAGCGGGGCACTGTCCGAACTTGGGACTCCTGCCATGTTCCCTGCCATAGCTCCTAGCGCAAAATCGCTGTAGAAAGCGAACAGTACGCCGATAATTGCGATAGCTGTTGCAGGACCGAAGGCTACCACACCCACTATATGGCCAAGTTCGGTTTGTGATGCCGAGTTGAGCTTCGAGAAAGCCTTGGCCCCAGTACGTCTAGCGACTAATTTGGGTACGTGTGCCTTGATTTCGACCCGATCTGAAGGGGGATTTAGCCGACTTGGTGAGTTTCCAGTTAGCTGAGCCACAAGGCTGATATTGCCTTCTTGTAGGAGCCGTGAACTATAGTTCCCCTGCAGAGATTGAAATATTTCGGATGATTGAGTTGTATCCCAGCCACTGGGTGTAGTTGCTTGGGGCCCAAAGATCCTCCGCACATATTCTCCCCTAATTCCTGATGAAATGATACCCAGAGTGATTGTCAAGGCGAGTAAAAACGAAGTGAATATCATGACCCCTGGCTTCCCCATCCAAGCATTCCAATCTTTGTTGATTAAGGACCCAAGACCTATAGCTCCAGCGAAGAACCCAGGGATGTAAATGGTAAGCCACCACAGAACTGTATTCTTCGTGGCCCCTGCGTTGCGTATCCGGAGAGCGGCATGTACCGATATAAGTCCCAATGTCAATGACAGGCTTGCTTTCCAGACTCCAAGCAGTACAAAGTCCCAACGATTTCGACATCGTACCATACTGAATATGGAGAGTGGGAAGCTGAACAAAATACTGAAAGCTGCGAGGGCAACATCGAATTTCCAATGCTTGTTCTTCCTCATTGTGAGCGGGCTTCGGCCATTGGAAAGAAGAGCAACGGTCCAGTATGTAAGGACATGTGACACGAAGCCAAGACCACCATATGGAAGGCTATAGCAGCTTAATTCTTCTTTGATAGTGCCACCTTTCGGGGGGAGGACAGCATTCAGCCAGGATGGTAGATTTGGAGACATTGGAATTTAATGTGAACGAAATTAGTGGTAATAAGATCGATAATATAACCTCTTCTTCCGTGTTGTACTCAAATCGGTCTCTGAGGGCGAAATTATCATAGCTATTAAACGTGCAGCAGTGCTGAACTTATGCTTTCTCAAGAGTTCTGTTTTGGGGGATAGAAGGCTGAAACTCTGTGGAGAGAACTCTTCTTCTGAATGGTCGACCGTACAAATGCAATCGATCAGCAATAAACAATCTTGTTAGGTGATGCAAGGCTGAAACCATTCAAGTTGGGAGAGAATAACACTTGCAGTCTCATGAGCTAAGTGGGCGCACAAGCCATGAAACTCATATCCTTGTAGACTGGGAGTTTCGAATCTCACCCGAGGTTAGGCGACCTGATCTTACTGTGGTAAAGAACAGTACGGGCATTCGCTTGAATCCTTGTCTGTCGATTGAAACCTTTTAATGTACTGAGCGACTCGCTCTTTCTGGTACAGTGATGTTCTTCCCTGGCATTGCAATACCAGGTATATTTTATACTACGTGACTTAGGGAGTGTGTCAGGTCGTTCTTTGACCTTTTCTACATTGAATTTCCACATACAAAAAGCATTTACGTAGTAATTTAGCACCTTGAAAGGAAAAGAACATTCAATTAAAAGATGATACCTTCAGCTAAAGAAGGTCAAAGCTTCGGTTTTTCACAACCTTTTTAATAGTTGATATTTAATCTTTTACTTTGCCAGTTGTCGTACTGAATCAGAGGAATCGCAACTATTCAATCTCAAACAGGCGAGAAGATCTTTAACTGAGAATGGCGGCTGAGCAGGATATCTAATTGGATCTCATACATAGATGGTGCAGATATAAGCAAGGGTTGCAGCCTCGCCGCACCGCAGTATCTAAGACCAAACTTGGGGGTGTTGGTATCTTCAGTTGTAAGGACACTTTAAATACAGCACACCTTCTTTCCATCCCTTCCATTCATTCCAACAGTAAATCTGTAGAACCATTGCGATGTCTCAATCCGCAACAACTACGCAGCCCATCGGCATCTTCCCGAAATTCTTCACTAGCCAGCCTACAACTGTCGTTCTGAACGAAGAATCGATAGCTCCCATGAACCCGACCTTCAGTATTAAGCTCGCAGATGGTACCACCATTCTGCAGATTAATAGCAAGACTTTCTCACTGTCAGGACGTAAGAGAGTAATTGACGCACAGGGTAATCATATATTCAACATTGTTAAGGGAAACACGCACGCCTGGTCAACACTTACGGTTGAGGATCCAAAAGGCAAGACTATCATGGAGGTTAAGAGTAGTTTCAAATGTATGTAACTATATCGTTAAGCGCCTCTGGTGGCAAGGTACTTTCCAAGCTCATGTATTCGTAGTGTTCGGTAGCAAGGCCACTGCGACATTTACCTCGAAGAGCGGCAAGCTAGAGACATTAGTAATGAAAGGAATTATGACAGAAGGGAAAACTGTTATTACAAACCAGTCAAGGGGAGATATTTTGTTATTAACATCATTCAATCTTTGTCTACTATGATTCCGCTGACCATTGTAGGGGCTAAGGTAGCATGTATCTTCCGCATGAGGAAGGCCATTTTCTCTACCAGACAATCGTTTGCAGTGCAAGTTGAACAAGGCGTAGATATAGCCTTGATTGTCGCCATGTCATTTGCTTGGATATCAAGAACTATAAGGACTTAGTTTCGCTTGGTGAATCTTCGGAAAAAGGATATCAACAACTTGAGATTTGGTTACATAGAATATATTGCATATTTCGGAACGGTCAAGAATGAGGGTTTTACATTTCTTGGTATAATTAATCGAGATATTTTATGCCCTGTTATCAAGTCTAAGTAATGAAGGACGGCATTCAAGCCAAGATGTTTCTGCCACATTACCCCAAACATAAAAATATTCAAAAAGGATCCTGAATTCTAATTCTTTTTAAATTGAAGATTAGTATCATAAAATGCTTATATGGAGTATATGGAGTATATGACATATTGTATTTTTCTTGAATCGCTCTATGAACCTGCTTTGTTGGGCCGACGACGCATGCCGATACTAACTGGCTGTAAGAAATGAGGCATAAACCGAGCGATGCAAACAACTGGAGTACATTCTACGCCGTTCTAGTCTCTAAATAATACGTTTTGTAATGATGAAATCAATAGTTTGTGTCTTAGTACCCAACCTTCATGATCATCCGCGCGCCGTCACAGCAGGGAGCTCCGGGCTAGCGGCCTCCCTCTTATCCACACGTACGATGAACTTGGCTCCAGGTACAGCTGTAGGCAGTGCCTCGCTTCTGGCAGGCACTTTTTCTTTTCTCTCTTCTGGTGCCGGAATAATCGCAGCAATCTCCTCCTCACTCAACAAACTCTTCTCTGCCTCACAGTTCTTGCTCGTACACTCTATAACTTCAAATTCGCCATCTTCTAAGCGACGGGAGATATTCGCATTTCGAACACCATACCCATCCTCCAAGATCTCGAATTCCCGCTCGTTCAGGAACGCTGCACCGCGCTTCTTGGGCTTTATGGCAGAGTTGAGATATGCAGCTGGCGGTTCATCGGCATACAAAGCTTTCTGCGCATCCCGGGCAGCCCGCTGAGCTGGGGTACCCGCAGTCTTGTACCAGGTATCGTCCGTGAATAAGTTATATCCTGGATCGTCGGAAGCAATAGCTTTAGGCCAGCAAGGATTCTCGCTCAGGAACCAATCGTTGCCAACATCAGGCTTTCCTTTAGCACCCCAGTCAAATGCCATTTCGAATACAGCACGGGTAAATTTGGCCTCAAATTGTGTAGTCGTGGTTGCTTTAGCTTGTGGGTTAGGCTTTTTAACCTTTTCATTGCCTGCGGTGCCCAGGTCGACCAGAGCCTCGTTGACCTTGCCAGCGGGAATATTCTTCGCCTTGTTCTGCGCCAAGAGCTGCCCGTTCCCCTTTCCCCCATCTTTTTTAGCACAGAACTGGGCCCATATCTCGCCGCCTTTGCTATTATCGGCCTGTGGCAACCATCGAATAATCTGTGCACCGCCCGCTTTGTTGAAGTAGCCCGGTGGGTATTCGTCGCGCTGGCACGATACCACGCCCTTTGCATTAGTCATGGATTTTGGTAGGTAGTCTCTCCATGCATTTTTTGGGTGCTGCTTCTCCCACGTAGCCGTCGCCTGGCCATCGTGCCGATCCTGGCTATCAGTGCAAGTGAAGTGATCCCATTTCTTAGCTTTATTATTCTGGATGACGGAATAGTAGTGATAGCAGGCTTGCCCAGCTTTTGCGACAGAACAGGTCTCAGTGTAGGTCTTGAGGACTGGGATGGACTTTGTTATCTCAGTCACATGCAAAGGATCAAGTGTTGGGTCTGGCTTGGAGCACTTTTTGGTCTTCGTGGCGGCACGCTTGCCATTCTTGGTTCCAAAATCCAGCTCACAGAAATCACCGGAGTCGCTCGTGGTGGTAATACGAGTAGTGAAGCTAGACTTGGTCTTTGAGGCCGATTTGGTTGTTTTCACGACCGTGCTTTTGGTTTTCGAAGATACTTTCTTCGTAGACTTGGCCACAGCACTGGTCTTTGTCTTCGGTGGTTTGGTGGACTTTGGGGGTGAGCTTGTCTTTTTCATAGAAGTTTTAACAAGGGCACTAGTCTTCTTTGTGGAAGTTTTCTTTGCTGATGTTTTCACAACAGCGCTAGTTTTTTTCGCAGATGTTTTGGGTGATGTCTTCTTCGTGCTCTTCTTGGGCTTGGGTTTCGCTTTGGCTTTCTTGGGGTCTCGTGTGTCAAAGTGTACCTTCTCTGCACTACCAAAGCCTTCCAGAGGTTTGGTGATAGGCGCCAATTCCAATGCAGAATTTCTTATTTCATTGGATTGGCCAATCTCTTGAGAAATAGAGAGTTGGGCGAGAGCAATAAAGAACGTACAAACGAGTGAGGGTCTCATGGCAAAGTTTCGAAGGATATATACATAAAAATAATGAACAAGGAACAAAACCGGAAAATTGGTGGCCCAAGAGATGAAGGGAAAACGAATGAATGACTATGAATGCCTCGATGCTGCATCTCAATATGAGTACTTATGGTACAGGTGCCAAACCATATGTCCCTATTCTGGATATCGCTTTCGGACTGCCACGCAGCGGGGGGTCGAACGGACATTGCGGTAAGACTGACCCATCTTGCATTGTGGAGAGGCAGAGCTGACCACGCCGACATCTAGCCGTGAGGTGCTTAGCCATCCTCTCAATGCAGACTAATACAGTTTCAGAGACAGATCTTAGAAAGCAAAGAATTAATTCTCCGGTGCCCTAGGCCTGGTAAGTGCGCGTACTTTTGTTGTGATGGCGTCTAAATAGAGGTTTCAACGGAGTTCAGTGTGGGGGCCGCCCGGTGACATCAGCACGCTACACTGGAAGTGGCCGCGCTAGACCCCATCTCAGACATCAGCTACGAACATCAACCACTCACCATCTACCCATCTGCCCATCATCGCCGTAGACAAGATTACTTGAGCTAAAACCAACGTCCGATATCCACTCTACCCAGAGTGTAATCAAAGTGCCCACAGAAACTAGGAGTACCCAGATATCCGGGTGAAGAAGCGAACAACAACCCGTCTCCACAGTACCGGAGTCTCTTTTTGCTAATCCGATTAAATTCCGTAGATTCCTGTGAAACTCCGGGATACAACGTTAGTTGCTCAAGAAGTGCAGGCCATCTCATAAATTCCCATAACTGAGTAGTGGTTCGTCATCTATCTTCGGCGTACACGAACGTCCAGTTATGGAGAACGACCCGTCCCCGCCGACAAATGATATCACCACACTCACTTACTCCCGTGACAACGTCATCACAGGCTTCACCAATCTCTACAAACTACTCGAGCGGCTTTATCTCCCCATAAACTCTATTAAATACCCCCCTGCAGGTGGCTGGCCATGGCCAAAAGACACAACATTCTCGCCACCGAAGAGCGCTACAGTGGTAGATTTGATGAAACATATGCCATATTTGCAACAACCTAAAAAATGGGATAGTATGCATATCTACGAAAAGACTGAGCCAGTAGATTACAGCTCGTTTGATGATCCAGGACCGCATAATTTGGATCCTGAGATGTCACTTACGACACTACCGAGCCATGCTCTGATGGTGGGATATGCGCAAGGCAGAAATGGTCACTATGTCTTTCTTGATACAGAGAGAGGCACGTTCACGATCTGCGACTTCCAGGTTGGACCAACAGATCCAACTGATTTGTCTGAGGTGAACGCTTCCCATTTGGTTCTTCCAGAGAACGAAGCTGACAAGAATAGGCTATTGATGACGTTGAGAATCCCGTAACACGTACCGATCAATACGGCGATGAGTGTACTGAGAACTGGAGAGAATACGCCACGTACACAATTGCCGACTTCTTTGAAAAGTTGACAGATGAATTTACTGAACTACACTTAATCCCGCATCCGAATGGCGAAGTGAAATTTGCGAAACAAGGGAATAGCAACGAAAATGATGAGAAATTGAGAATGATCTTCAATGAACATGGTTGGCCAGGCGACACCTATCGGAAAGAGGAATGCTTGAAAAGGGTGGCCGAATTTGACGAAACCCTGTTGGAGGAGTAGCTATTCATAATATAAGGTTGCTGTAGATTAAAGGAACATTTGTTAGATGATTGACGTTGAGTTGGGCCTCGAAAAAATCAAATATTCTACCCTGTGGGTGTGTTTATAGCGTTTACGCTAGTGATGAAAACGTGTAGTATATCCTCGGTTTTGATACACTGGTAACTTATTGGTCTATGTTGCAAAGGTGGCCAAGGTCGAGAGGAAAGAAGTGAACACTGTCGCTTTCGTGCCGAATTCACTAGGTCTGTGATGTGGTCTGTAGAGAGTGGCATGTCGCATGGAAAGAGAGACGAAGTAGAGGTATAAGCTTTTCCAAACACAAATGCTATTACATTGAAGTGAAATAAATTGAAGTTAGAATACTGAAAGTACGCCCGGTAGAGAGTTAGGGTTGCCACCTTTCTATCCCATTCCATCTGTTCAGTCTGTATCAAAAACAATTCTCGACTCGCCTCTTGTCTCGCGCCAGTAATTAGTCCGCTCAATGAGGTCGGGGCAACCCTTTAGCAACCAACCCCATTTGTGCAAAAACGCTTTGTTCACCTCCCACCCCCTAGTATCTGACGAATCACCCCACACAATTAAAGCGGGCTTCTCGCCGAGATCCTCCGCTTCTGCGTTCAAGATATCCAGACAGAGCTCATCCTCATCAAGCACGCCTGCCTTGCACGCTAAGAGAAAATTATCCCGAAACTGCGGAAAAGGGAACAAATCAATCCATGGGTGATGCCGCGTCGTGCGCTGTAGGGCTGTCGGCATTAGCTGTGTGGGACATGGTGGGTTTGACGAGGGTAGATGTGGGCCGATCTCGGTAAAGGGAGATTCGAAGTCATCCCGACAGAGCCTCTCTGCCGGGATGCCCATTATCTGTGCATTACGATATATAGCATTGAGCACATTCAGTCGAATGAGGATTGGCAAGTGACTTGGTCGAGGCGCGCCTAGACTATATTGTTCATACGCATGTCTGATGAACTGGTGATAACGAGCAATCTGATCGGGGTATGTAAAGAGTATAGACCCATCGGAAAATGGTAAATAGCTATGGTGGGTGGCTACTCTTGACAAAGAAGCATTTGTACATGATGATGAGGATGACGATGATGCACCTTGAGCGGTTGTGGCAGGGGTTTGTTGGGCGTTCTTCCTTCGACCTAAACAAATGACCATGTTAGCCCCTCAAAGAAGAAAAAAGTGAAACGACGGGAACTGACGGTATGCTCTTTGGTTGATTCTATTCTGGCGTTTCTTTCGCTCTGCAGTTCCCGTCACACCAGTCCAGTCATCGCTGCGATCCCAGGCGTCCTGGAGGGGGTAGAGTTTTTCCAGCACTACTGTCTGTAGTTTATCTCGTTTAGCAGAAGCAGCCATGAATATTTCGCGTTGGTTGGGCCCTGAATGCTAGAGGTCGCAATTGAGTTGATATGCATCTGGATGACACCCATGCCAGTGCGTGAGCTAGTATCTTAAGTATCGGTTCGGGCCGTTTAGGAATACACTAATGCAACTGGATGACACGCTAAAGCGCACTAAGTCCGATACACAAACTCGGGTTTATAGTGCTTAACTCCTCCAAGTTGTATGAGAGACTGCTAACATTTCACCTCTACAACAAGCAAGATGCCTAACGATGCATCTACATCGTTTATGTGGGACGTTGACCACGGTAAAAAGTCGGGGGCAATGACGCGGCTTTCGTATCTACGGTTATGTCCGTTCGAATGCAACGGGTGAGGGGAGTCTGGCTGGTAATACAAAGTGTAGGCTGGTTGCCAGCACGCCGAAACAAGAGTTGCATGTTTATCTCTGGCTCTCTCAAATCACACTCTCAACCATCTCAACCAGTCCTACATTCCACTTCTTATAAAATGAACACCCAAACAAAGAGCTCGTTGCCCGTCGTCTTGGGCGTGATGACCATTGGCAAAGCTGGCGTCGAAGGTATACGCGTATCTGACCCTCAAGTCGCCAACCAAATGATCAATGTCTTTCAGTCCCACGGCCACAATGAGATCGACAGCGCGCGCTTATACGGCGGCGGATCCTCTGAGGAAGCCATGGCTACTGCCGACTGGCAAGGCCGGAAGCTAGTCATGGACACCAAACTGTACCCGAACGAAGGAAAAGGCATGGCAATGGGTACCAATGTCTACTCTCATCGCCCGGAAGATGTGCGTCGCGGACTCTTTGACAGCCTAAAGGCCCTCGGAACCAAAAAGGTAGACATGTAGTATCTCCACGGCCCGGACCGACAAACACCCTTCGAGGATACCCTGCGCGTGGTGAATGATCTGTACAAAGAAGGCCACTTCAATCGCTTCGGTATCAGCAATTATATGTCCTGGGAAGTTGCTGCAATCGTTGAGATATGTGAGCGCAACAATTGGATCAAACCTGTTGTTTATCAAGGTATATACAACTCATTACATCGGGCCATTGAGCCAGAGTTAATTCCGTGTTTACGCAAATACAAAATGTCTTTATACGCCTTCCAACCCCTTGCGGGTGGCTTCCTGACGTCGAGGTATAAACGTGATATGGGCGACGACGACTATGAACCCGGCTCCCGATTCGACCCAAAGAAGTGGCAAGGCAAACTCCATCATGGGCGCTATATCAACGATTTCTACTTCGATGCCCTCGATATCATTAGACCTGCCATTGCGGAATATGGTTTGACGGAGGCGGAATGCGCACTGCGCTGGCTTTCACACCATAGTTTGATGGAGAAGGACAAAGGTGACAAGATCATCATTGGTGCGAGCAGTGTGGAACAGTTGGAGAATAACCTTAAAGATTTAGAAAAAGGACCGTTGCCTGATGATGTTGTCAAGGCTTTGGAGGCAGGGTGGTTAAGGGTGAAGGGAGTGGTACCAAAGTACTTCCATTGATACTGGAACGTGGAAAAGCTGCTCTACGAGCTAATATTGTTACATGTTGCACATTAATTTGGATCTAAAACTCAAACATATACCTAAATGGATCCTTTATTATGATTTCCCTTACAAATAATGGCATGACTATAATATAAAGTTGCTGGATTGTTTCTGTTCATTGTAATAACATGAACACTGTTATGGACCTTGATCACTCATACTACTTTTAACTGCGCTGCTTTTATGGAGAATTTATACAGAAATCACTGTAAATGCTTAATCGTGCAATGGCGCCTTGTGAAATATGGTGAATATCTCACTCACTTTCATCACACTTCAAGAACAGGAGAAATATGGAGAATGGTATACAAATCAAATTCTATGCATAATTTCCACTCTATTTGGTGATGAGAACCGTTGGCGAAGCCAATTGCACCTGACTTCATAGACATACTCTTTAGGTAAGCAGAATAGTAGCATCATTTCAGCCAAATCCAGATCCACTCTACAAGAGCCTTGAAGTTACCCCAGGTAAACCGATCCCTATCAGGAAATTTCAATTGCCCTCTCCTATGCTTTGAACCACAGAAATCACAAGGCTGTGAAGCAATTTTAGTGTCAACGGCAATCGGACCTACAGCCTCCAGTCCTGTCAGCTTCACCGCCCAAACTCTCCAATTTGTAGGCGCGAATCCACGATCTTTCACCCAATATGCAGCTGTAAGGACCAGGAAGAGAACAATGGGAATGTAGGAAGCAACAAAGTCCTCTTTCTGCATCGGTGGGACCACGGATCGCCAACCTTGGAAAATAATTAACAGGATGCAGGCCGTCAGCGCATATGTGGCTCTAAACCATTGCCCGTGGGATCGATAGGGAAACCGTTTGTTAGAAGCTGAGCGATTATAGAGAATTCTAACTTCCGGGGTAATATTTAGCTCATCATCTAAAGTACCGTTTACGACAGCTTCGATCCTATTAATTGTACGTTAGCTGCTTTCCTATATAATGGCCTATACCGCCGAGTACTGACTGTTTGTAGAACTGAAGATAGGCAATCGAGTTGATAGCATATATTATGAGGGTGCAGTGAACAGCCACTATTGTTAATCTCCCAAGATTCTCGGCCTGTGAGTTTTTCGTAGACACAAAGGCCAAGAAACCGATGAGCCAGCTGACAAATACGGCGTTCATAGGGACTCCATTTCTCGTAGTCTCAAGCCTAGATCGTATGCTTTCAAATACCGATAATTGCGGCCAAGCGTCCTTATGACTCGCCAGCGCATGTAACACTCTCGATGCAGCGTATAGGCTGTTGATCGCAGTGCTGCAGGCAGAAAAGATGAAGAATGAGTTTAATAAATGCGGAACGATCTTGACGTGTTCTCTCACAGCTGCGATTATAAACACACTGTTTGAGCTACCTTTGACTCCGTGGATTGTAAGATCGGAAAGGTTGGCGTCATTGAACGGTACATTCAATCCAACGGTGAAAGCCGCAAGAGTGTAGAGAATGATAACTCGTAGGTTGATTTTACGTGTAGCGAGCTTTATCGATTCCGATTTTTGAAGATCTTTGTTCTCTGCTGCAGTGAGGTATATTATTTCCCAACCAATTACTGAGAAGAGAGTAGTTGTGGTTGCCGTCCAGAATGCTGCTAGTCTGCCTACTGCACCTTTATACACTATGTTTGTATTTCCATGGCTTTTAACGATGAAGTTCTTGGTTGTAAATCCGAAAGGAGCTTCGTACGTCCA
This sequence comes from Clavariopsis aquatica, assembly GCA_013620735.1. NCBI lineage: Eukaryota > Fungi > Ascomycota > Dothideomycetes > Pleosporales > Clavariopsis > Clavariopsis aquatica. The sequence goes on from JAAZQE010000002.1 coordinate 60,039, forward strand.
GAAGGCCGATTGATGCAACATGTGTCGGGCGTTGATGACTGTGTTGAACAATATAATTCCAACCAAGACCGTAATTTTGATGCATCCAAAAAAGTATTCTAGCTTCCCGTATAGTCGCACAGGTAAAAGATTTGCGAGTAGTACGAGAGTAAGAAAAATGGAGACCCATACGGCAGGGCTAGCGGATCGCAAGGACCACCCCAGGCTCTCTGCAGGATAGCCGACATCCTGCAAGTACTCTGTTTTGAAGGCAAACTTGAAGCTTTCAGTAATGGCAATTATCTCAGATGCTAATACTAGACACCACGAAAACCTGACAAATATTAGTTGAGGACAAAATCAAAAAAATATCTCAAGAAAACTGTACCAGGAGAGCCAACCGACAGCTAATCCAACAGATTCATCAACAAACCGCCGGGTGAACTCAAAAATTGGTCCCTTAACTGGAAAGAGGGCAGTCATTTCACCAATCCCTCCCATGGAAGACCTTAGTTTTGTCAATTGCTGCTGAAATCCCAAGTAGGGCTTTGGTTGGGATCATCACAAACCACATAACACTCCCAGCCAGGAGATAAGCAAGAACAGCACCTCCAGGTCCTGCCATGTAGATTGCCTTTCCCGCAGAAAAAAACAAGCCAACGCCAAGAACAGTAGAGAATCCAATCATGTTGACATGTCGCTCTATCAGAGTCTGTCTTTACAAATGTGAGCAGGTGCCATGTTGTATTTCTGGGGCACACATAGTTACTTCAACTCGGTTTGAGGGCCATCTGATGGATGCTCGGAAGATTTTAAGGACTCAGTGCGATATTTTGAAGCAGGAGAGGAGTCATCCTCCGCCCTAACCTCGCCCGGTAGTTCGTGCAATGGGTAGAACTCCATGTTCAGAAGAAATTGTGGTGTAAATATGTCGGACTGCTACGACGTGTGCAATGCACAGAGTATAAGAACAAAACCAGCTACCTGGTATTCTAGAAACGCCTTACCAGCCTGCCTCGTATGCAAACACAACTATACTAAGTCATTCCTAGACCCGTACCATAGTATTCGAAGCGGCACACCGCGTTTCGCCTAAACCTGTACTAGTGTCGCGTTTGTGGTAGAGGCCAAGAGATCTCGCGGTCAGGAGGCGAGGCTGAAGCATGAATACCCTTTCCGGACGAATGTGCGGCTGAAATAGAGGCTTGATCACACGTACTAACAACTGAAGGCTGAACATCAGCCTTGTAATTTACCTGGAGGGTAACGCCATGCAGCCCAACGGCCAATAGAATTTCATAGAGATTCCTTGATTTTTGAGGCGTGAATTGGCGAAACATGTTTTTCCGGTCAAGCGTGCAGCACTGCCTACTCTCCCAAGAACGGAGGCTTTTTATCATCAAGGCTAAGTAACACACCTAGGGAAGTCCTCACAGTTCTGGGCCCACGACCGGAGCATTAGTTCCCCCGAGGGAACTCAATGAATGCATCGTTCTTGGCATACTACTTCTGGCGAACGTTCGCTCGCGTGGTTGGGGCAGTGCTTTTGGTACGTGGTTTTCGTACGTGCCTCAGGGGGACGAATCTGCGTCAAGCGCCTCCCTTAAACAAAGTATACTGGGATGCATAGCTTGTTTCTCCATCCTATTCTTCCAGTACTCTCTGGCTCAGCTTCCCGAATGCAAATCATATTGTCTTTGTAGCCGTCAGTATGCCGGATGAAACATGTAAACATATTGCTCCCACTACCCTTGACAACATCCCATGGGAGGTTCAAGTATACCAAATCATTGGTAAAAATGAGCTTTTTTCCATCCCCCTCCCTGGACTTCGGCACTTTGAAGTGGGGCGGATGCGCCATGCATTGCTGCAGATCAACCGCGTCCTAGAAATGCTCCACGCCACACTCATTACCAAAACCGACGACAGTGCTCCAGTCGATTCTGGGGTTTTATTGGGCCTCATAGCGTACGTTTGTGGCATCGCTCGATCTTCTCAATCTTCTACGACGACCACTCTAGATTGCGCGATACAACGCCGTTGCGTGTTGAAGGTTCTCACGTGTGTAACAAGGATAGCAGGGCTTTCTAACATAACATGGTCGCTTGAGGAGTTCCAGTTCGTATGTACCCAAATCATGGATGTTTTATTCATCTGGGACAAAGACTCTGCACCTTCAAGTAGGGACAACAATGTACTGAGGTCCATCATTATTCCGTCATTGCGCTCTCAATCTGATACATCGTCAAATCGGATCATTTATCCTCCACATGGTACACCTTGGGATTCTGGAATAGCAAGTGCAGCTTTGGATCTCTTTCTCATATCTTCGCAAGCTCATTCATCGGCTCTTGTAGGGGGATTCTGGACACTTTACGATTGGAACGCTGCAGTGATGAAAGATGAATGGAGATCAACAGCACCAGGATTTTACAGTTATGCTATGCGCAAGCTTCGGTATTATAAAGATTACTCTGGATGGATTCCATTGCCCTTATACCTTCTCGAAGAGCTTTTCATGCAAACTGATCACATAACTCGAGAATCACTTGACTCAGAGGTGAGTGTTTTAATCCATATAATATAAATTCTTCGCATTGATCGTCACACTAATAGAAATTCAGGTAGATTTAGAAGGACACTTCACGGTGGCGATGCGGACGATGATAAAATCAACGAACGAAAACGCGACACAACTTGGCCCACGTCACAGAGCTCTGCTATCACAGTCGCAAGCTAAGACAGCCACAAACTACGATTTCCCTATACACGAAATGGGCATCAGTGATCATCAAGCACTGAACCATGAAATTTCACAACAATCATTCCGCTCATCGCCGATTAGCTCATCAAGCCGACCAACGTCCCAGTTTGCTAGAAGCATCCTGTCGGCTACCGGCAATTCACCTCGAGGTGAAGACCTAATACCAATTTCACCAGGATGGGCTGAAACTCGCATCAGTAGTTCAACATCTGGGATACCAGGAGCCACTTCCACAAATAGTACACCGTTCTCAAGTAACCTGAATGTAGACCGCGAGTCTGGTTTGGAGGTTGCCGGTAGCCCGTATGAACCACCACGAAATATTGGGGCAAACACGCCTTTTTTTAGCGGCCTAGAAGTTATTCAGAACAACAACAACATAGCCTATGCGAATACCGAAAATGATAAAGTGTTCATCTCAAAAGACGACATCCAGTCCATCAAATCTTTCTCTTCTGCTGGCAGCACATCTACTAAGTGTCCAAGTGGACTTTTCGGTCGGTTCGGATCCTCCAGAAAACTCTCGGCACCACCGCTCCCGCCCAGCCTCGAGTTTTGCTTTTCGTCGTGTGCACAACATCTTTGGATTTGGAGTAAGAAGGATACAGAATGCTTAGTTCGTATGCGATACCCTTTCACTAATGGGGATCGGTTCGTAATCCAAAATCCTGAAGATCTCATTCTTCGCCCCCAACAAGTCCCAAAGCAAAGCGTCCGACATATGTCAGCAACCCAGGATGTTGTAGTTGCGATAATTCATTTTGACGAGGTATTTCTAATCATTTATACTTTCTCCTTGGTTCGTAGCTTATTTTGAATAGTCTCGGTGGTTGTATATTCTGCAAGAAAACGTATTTAGACCTCTTCTCGCACTCGACAAATCCATTCCACCCGTTATAGCCTTTTCGCTATCACCAAACGGACAAAATATTGCTATGGGGTGCGGAAGTTTTACCCTAGTGTATAAATTTATGGGTAATGGGCTCAGTCACCCCTGGCGGCTTAACTCACTGCCAGACTCGGAACCCCGTAGGGTCGTCAGGATCCAGAAGCTCAGCTTCTCTGTAAACTCCGACAGACTCGTATCTGCGATACAGAGTGAGCATAGCACCCAACAACATTCTGTACACATTAGCATATGGAAATGCTCTACTTCAAACGTCCACTTGGAAACACGATTGCCTCGCCTCAGAGTGACCGTTGTAAGTCATTGGAGGCACTCACTTCATACGAAACTGCTGATATAAGACAGGGATATTCAAATGATAGCGGAATTACGGTCGTATCTCTTGTAGGAGATCAGTATGTTTTTCTTGCTGCTGCACTCTCTAAACCGTACCGTTGCATCTTACGCATCTCGGCAAGTGCTCCCGAGCAAGAGATTCAGACTCCGAACACTCAGTTCGAGAGTGGAGCACAATGCTTTCAGTCATCTCGTCTCTGCGTGGTACAGACGGGAAGAAGTCACATCATTCTTGTTGATGGCCAAAACGGAATAACCCAAAAGGTTGCAGACTTCTCTTCAGAGAGAAGAGGATTGCATCCTATCCAAAACCACATGTCTCTTGCTATACCTAGTCCCAAAGATGTTTTTGCCGTTTGGAAAACTACAAAGGAGAATGTTATTTTGAAGACATGTAAATTAGAAGACGAAGGAAAGTGGAGAACAACGTCGGTGGAATTAGGTCCGATATATAGGCAGATATCTGGGACTCTCTAATATTGGTGGCTTGTCTGGCTAGGGTCATGCTATTATTACCTGCTCTGTTATAACACTCCTATATCGAAAGCTCTCGCCAAATACCCTTTGAAATTAAAATATTAAAGATAACGAAATTCTACAATCGTTACTCTCAATATTGTTCAAAAACTTCAACCGTCTCAAATATCAAAAGTCAGAACACTCTCCTGAGTATTCTACTTCTTAAAAATTTGAATGTTTAACCAAATATGCGAGTAACTAAGATGAAATTCCAACAACAGCTGCGATATCAGAAAGCTGTTTTCCAATAACAATATCATAGATATAAGAATCGCTCTCCTCGTAGTGTTTCCCATCATACAGTCCGAATTTTGGGTCCGAACGCCCAGGAAAGAAATTTCCGGCAAGCTTCTGTGTTTTTGTCTGTGTAGCTGGATCTATCATTGTCGAAAGTTTGCCATTGAAGTAGAACTGAATGAACCCACCAGTCTTCGATGTGTTGATTACGAGTCCAAAATTGTAGATTTTGCCCATTGTGAGTTGTTTGGACCAAACCGACTGAAACCCTGGAGCTCCTAGATGACTAATAAATATGTCAATAAAAGTATGATTGATATTTACTGGGGATCTTGGTCATACATGGTGCGATTTTCTCCTCCCTGTTCGTCTTCCCTGAAGAATAGGGAAGCAGGTATGTTGTTCTCGTCCGTCTTAATGAACTCCTTCCACTGAAAGGCAATAGTCTGAGGATGAACAATCTCGAACATGACACGGTACCCTATATAATATGTTGTATCCACAACAGTCGCTTTGTTCAGACTATGATATTCAGAACGTGTGAAGCCGGCATCCTTGTGTACATGTGCAGCTGGGATGCCGTTGGGATCCTTGGCGTTTTTGAAATAAACGGAGCTGTTCTGAGGTTGGTTGTCGGGCCAGTTAGTGTAATGCCAACCCTGCAGATTTTGGAGACCAAGACAGTCGGGGGAGGTCCCGGCCGCAGCACTGTATTTGACCAGCAACGTTCCTGATACTCCGCAGTCCGCACAGAGCCCTGGTAGTATAAATCCGAGTCCCAGAATCAAAAGAAGGGGCATTGAAGAAAACATTTTTGGTGTAAAGTGAGATAGATTTGGTTTGTATTTTGTGCAGGGGAATTCTATACGGGTTTATATACCGGTAAGGCCCCTCTTTAGATGTCGTATGTTCTTGGCCCCCGAATACCAAAATATACTGTCATATCCGCTGATGTCCGATGATCCACAATATGGAAATCTATGAGCGGACAATTAATCGCGCTAGGCTCAGACTAGTTTGTCTCACATTGAGCCAACCAAAACTGCTGCTGCAAGGGTCTGCTAATTTACTCAGCCCCTTACTGCTAAAGTCCTTCCCGCAGAGCCTCTGGATCAAAGCTGAATAGGTTGTCATACAAAAGTTTCCGTTGTTTTTTCTCATATTAGATAGATTTCACTAGTGTACTTAATCTCCCTCCTCACGATCCATATATTTTTTCATTGCTGGTCAGGATAACTAGCGAGCATGTTTTGACCTGATGTGATCTCGTGCATGAATAGTGTCAACCAGCACTGTTATACTAAACATTATTGTATTTAGTCTAGTATCAAATGATTGTCTTTTCCTGAAAAAGGTGGGCAAAGATTCTAGGAAAGTATTCCACACATGGAGATGATGTTGAGGCCTTGGACATATGCGACTTGCGTCAGACTAACTAGATTCTTAAAGAGTACCGGTATAGGATGTAATCCACCACTAAAGAAACACATCTCAAGAATCCTTGGGCTGATGACCAAAGCGACATTTCAAATCGCGCGACTTTCCACACATGCACAAAGAAGTGCCGAAGCTGACAATTCCCAATTGGACACGGAATGGAGATTGCACCAGAAAATACCTAAAACGAACAGAATGGCAGAACAGGCGCATTCAATAATCAGAACTGCACAGCGAAGCGAAAGCTGACTGTGCAGGTAAGAAGACGGCACCCAATTACAAAAGTCCAGGGTTTGTAAGGCGTGCACGGAGCCCTCATGGCGGAACATGTCCGCATACCAGCATTAGTGAGGAAATTAATGTTCACCAGTACATACATATATAGAGTCTGACAGCCTTATCATCTGCTCCAAGAATTACACACCACAAACCGAGCTTCGTATCGCAAAAATGTATAGATTATCCATATCTCTCGTTGCTGTTCTCAACACATTGCTTTCTGGTTACTCTGCTCTACCTAATCGCGAACATAATCACCCTCCACATTCAAAGTGTGCACCATTCAGTGGGAACTTCACGATTTCAGCCTATCAAATCTATCCAGAGAATGGCGATTTTGATTTCAACTCCTGCCTTCTCTACACTGGGTATGTGCAAACTCTCCGCTTTTGTTTGATCCTGCTCCGGCTAAAATACCTGGCAGCAATCTTTGGAACGCCTCTATCGGCATTTACGACCCATACTCCAACAATTTTGAGGTCATCGAGTTCGAGGGCATCACTCACAACCCTGAGTTCCATATTGGTGGTGTCCAAATGAATCCTCGCACAAACTTGCTTTCCATAGTGGTAGATGCTGGTGCAGCATTTAATACGGGCGGCCAAGACATCAGTGGAACCAATTACATTATGCAATGGGATCCAGCCACTGGCAAGCTCTTATACAAGCACAATCTCACCGCCATCACCCAAGGTCGCTATGGCGCATTCCAGGATGTTGAGCACGATCCAGAGAACAATGTCTATGTTGTAGGAACATACCCCAGCAGCATCATGAAGGTTGACGCGAAAGGAAAAAAAGTGGAAACTTGGTATCTTGACGATAACCTGAATCACACTATTGCCGGCTACGCAGGCTTGGCTGTCAAGGACTGGACACTTATTACGAACGACGAGGCTACAGGAGGTCTCTTTCGCTTCGACATGCGCGCGAAGAAGGGCACTCCAACGGCTATTAAAGTCACACCTCCTCATACCATTGGTCTCACAGATGCAATTCAGTTACCCCCGAAGTATCATGGCACTGTTCTTGTTGTAGCTGAGCGCGGGCAAGGAATATCTGTATATCGCGATTGTAAGGGTGTATGGAAAACGGCTGAGTATCTCGGCCTTGTACCATGGCCTGCAACGGATGACAGAACTACCACGGCTGCTTTGCAGGTAGGCGATGCGGTATATTTGAATTTGGAACCATTTGCAGACGTTGGACTGGGCGGTCCTGGCACAGCTGGAAACCGAACAGACTTCTTGTATGTTGACATCACCGCAAAAATTGATGCTCTTCTAGGGGAATGATTGATGTGATGAGAAAAAGTGGGAAATTGCTGTTTTAGATTATTTCAACAACTTGGAGTAGTACCAAATGCCAATGAGTACAAAATGAACCCCAAAACCGTCTTCAATAGCATCGATGTTACCGTCCCCAAAAATTCAGGTATGTCTTTTTGTTTCCGATGATCTCATATACGCTATTCCCTACGGAAGGGGGAAAATGGGAATGGAGTGAAAACGCCAGTCGATGCTTTTGGTTAGAATAATTTAGCATTCCAGCCTTGTTCAACATATGGAATATGAAATATATATCATCTAGTACGAAGGAGGAGAGAAATTGTTTCTATTTAATAAAAGAAAGATCTATCTACATTTTTGGTAACATGTTGAACATGTCTTGGGGGGCAAAGTGCCATAGAGACATTCTAAAACCGGAATTTAATTAGTACTTAAACTAAACCATACATTACGCCCAGGTTTGCAGTGTTTGTTAATGCATTTTGATTTTTGAAATAACCAGTGCTGCTCCTGGTAAGAGCAGACTCACGACTTATTGGCGGCGATTGAGGTGAGTACATTGGTGATCTGTACCGAGTTCCTCCGCAATCGTTCTAGTTCGACTGATTCAAAGAGCTATTCTCCCTTCTTGGAATAATTCTTGTGATGGAGCGTGGAATATTCGATTTCCACTGTTGTGCCCTTGCCCATTTAAGTCCGTCATTGTAATCCTGTGCAGCATCCATGACGAAAGGAATACTGTGTGTAGTTATCTTAAACTTATGGCAATCATCTCGTGGTGAGACCAACCAAAGATAACCCTTAACTACATTTAGTGTATCTTCAGTACGTCGAGGAGAGTAATCTTTTAGGTTACAGAGGATAGTGGTTCTTAAAGAAGACTCGCAAGGCTCAAAGGTTGCAGGGCATAAGCCAAGATGACACCAGGAACTAAACACTAGCTCAATCTCCTAGTCCTTCACTTACTCTTTCCGAATTTTAGAGTCATGAAGTCAATTCTTTTAAAAAAAATTCAGTTTTAGTGTGCCTAGATGTGGTGGGCAATGCGATAGCGACCCCTCTACAGCCAGGCTAGATGCGAGACGACCCAACTACAAGTGATGCAAATCCTTGCGGTACAATAATGGATTAGGTTCATCTAGGCTATGTATACTTCGAAGCATCTATGGTCTTTAGCGGTTTTGACCAGCGTGCCGTTCAACCCTGTTATCGACTATCATTTCATAAACTATATCAACACCACTACTCAGTTCCAAAGCACTCTCTCCTATCTCAAGAACCCTCCACGGGGTTATCACCAGCCTGCGGTAGATATAGTTTGGGGTCTGTAGTCAATTCAGAATAACGTCACAAATGGCTACTAGACGAACCAATACGCTTTCAAAGCAGACATTCAGCACTTACTATGCAGAGCCCACGATGACCACCTCACTCATACCGCAGGCGCGATGTCTGTCTTCTAATTCTTGGCGCCATTTCGGATCTTGGCCGCATTAACAGACGGCAAAGAACGCCCAAAGGTATACTTCACCGACAATATCCTACCAAACCAACAATATAGCTGGGAGATATCCGCTATAGAGACGATCAAGGAAGATGTTTCGGAGTTCCTGGCAGATCTTGCAAATCTGAATGCTTATGGTCTTATTGAGCCTCACGCGGAATGGAACCAATTATTCAACACTACAACTTAGAACATACAAGGCAATGACAGTCTTTCCTCCTGGTGCTTCGCGTTCTACCCACGGGAATCTCTGAGGATTACGTTCGAAAATGGAACCAATCCGATCGATACAATATGGGTGGCTGGATACCACGAGACCATCCGCGGGTCCTATGCAAGCAGTTAGTACATGAAGCCAGGAAGAAAGATTGGTATATTGTTGCAAAGCTCGTGAGGAACCACCTTAGCGAGAGAGTGATGTTACAACTTTACACATGACACTGATGTAGCGCCTACAGCACTCTACACCATGTCTATATTTGCTGTGAATGGATCCACTGACTTTTCCTCTTTAAGATTTACGTGGAAACCGTGGCGCAGCACTGTATTCTGCAGATACATTCGATGCCGATATTCAATTTATTTTCAGGGGAAAACGCAACTGCGAAAGCCTTGCTCCCACCTATCAACAGCGACGGTCATATTGACTCAGGAGTATACACTACGTGCCTCTATTCCTCTGCAGTTCAAGTACAAAGCTGCGCACTGCCGAATATTTTACACACTAGAAAATATGTACAATATGTTGCGGCTATGGAGAGACATAGTGGCTGTTTCGTTTGATGACCCATGACTCTATTTAGAAGGCTCCCCAGGTTATGTAAACTCCTCTAATCCCGCTCCAGTCACCGCCACGTGTTATATCTCCACTGAATCATGGAGAAGCCCATCGCCGTCAGCTCCGTATGAATCCCACGGGGGCTAGAGGATTATCGAGCATACGCAAAAGCAACACAATTATAAGTCGTAAAGAAGAGGGCCAGGTTTGCATTCAACTGGGACAAGAGTGTGTAACCGTTCCATGGCTTCAGTGTGGGTGATCGGACGTTTTCATCAATGCTCTAATTTGCCTGCGGGTAGTCGACAGTAGTGACGGTTGTGCAGCTGGAACCTCGTTTCAAGCGAAAACCCTGCTGGCTCGGAAAGGAGTTTACGATCGCCCTAACGTTATCCCTGCATGCTGGTCATCCACAGGGTTTTGCTATCCCATCAAGCCAGGGTCAAATGGGGTTACAAGACTGTGGTAGAGCTTCCGTGAAGAAAACTTTAATGCGTATATTATCAAATGTTTAACACATATTTGGGGACATGGGTATAGTTATTTTAGCCGAAAATAAGTTGAGTATCAAAGTAGTAGTCAAGGTGCGGTAGAGTTCTAACAAGCATGGATATGCATTAGACTTTCAGAGAGCCAATATGCTGTGCAGCAGAGAAATACGAAAATATAACCGGGCATAACGTTACCTATGGCTCAGCGTGGAGTCAATCATGTCCCAGACTTCACACCATTGATATTGCTCATGCTAGTTGCATCACTAAGCAATGATCTATGAAGTACACGAGGGTCCTAGCATCTAAAGCACTAGCCGAAACCCCAACGAAACACATGGGTCAAAAATAATGGGGTATCAAGATCCCCAACTCAAGACTTTTGTCTTTTGTCCTTTTCTCTCCTAATATTCCTATATTCTCATTAAGGCTATTCCTCACCATGCTGGCGTGGTACGTGCTCCTCAACGGCCTTGCCATTGCCTCGACGGCGAGAGCCATCAACACAACGACAACGCCTTTCCGTGTCATGGCTGCTGGAGCTTCAGTAACTTTTGGAACTGGGTCCACGACGGGGAACAGCTACCGCAAGGACCTCCAGGATCTGATGATTGCCAACAACATGACCATCACCTTCGTGGGAAGCAAGAATGATGGAAACTTTGACAACAACGCCGTCGAGGCAACCCCTGGATTCGTGATTTCTCAAATTGCAGCTGCGGTGCACAATGCGGTGCCAAAGTTTCTGCCAAATCTGGTTCTAATCGATGCTGGAACGAATAATTGCAACTCAGGCGGCACGGTTCCGGATGCCGGTGCAAATATTACGAACATGATCAACGACATATTTGCGCAAAGCCCTGGGTCGACGGTAATCCTGGCGACGGTTCTTGTAAACAGCGTCGCCAAGCAAGATGCATGTCGAGTCGATGAGAACGAACAGATCGTGAAACTCGCGGCGACGATGCAAGCGGATGGGAAGAGGCTGGTGCTAGTGGATATGCGCGGTCCAGATGGGCCTCTTGTTTCTGATCTTGCCGATGGTCGCCATCCGAACGATGGAGGTTATACGAAGATGGCAAATGTTTGGTTCAAAGGGGTTCAGGAAGTTGTCAATAAGGGTCTTCTTTCGCCTCCTTTGAACGCGACGGCGAAGTCTACAGTTCCGAACGTTGGGTCAGTCGCTTCTTCTGCTGGAAGTGTGGTCTCGTCTGCCCCTGTTGTACTGGCTTCGTCCTCCTCTGCAACCTCCAACTGGGCTCCGCTCTGTAGGACAAAGGTGGCTAGTGTTGTCCTGGCTCTCGTATCTACATGTCTCTTTGTGTAAACTACTATAGTGGATCGTAGACAGGTTGTGAGAAGAGGAACGATGTAATACTCCAATGGAGACGAGAAATTCATTCCGAGGCCTGGTATTTGAGCCGATAGCCCGATTCGGAAGCTTTGAATGCAGGGCATGGATGATACGAGCCCGAAGGCAGAAATGTCCCGAACAGGAAGTGCGTGATACATACATGGTGTTGTTGTGGCGAACCCCGCAGTCGGTGCAGATTCGCCTGCCGAGATCTGCCGAGATCTCCCGTATCTCTCCACCGCAAACACCAGCATAGCCAAACAATCGCATCTTGTCGCCGTCCTGAGGCGATTCAGCAGCGCCGAATCGCGCCAGGCAAAAGACACCAGTCCGGAGTTGGATTACTCACGCGCGCCTTCACAAGCTGAGATGCCTCGGCTCAGGCCCGGCTCACGGGTTCCCCACAAGCTGTCTCACACGTCGACGTCCACCTGGTCAACACCTGCATCGCTTCTTCAAAACACCCGTCGAAGCTCGCTCTCCTGCTCTGTACTTCGACAATCAACATTTCCTCTTTCACATTAGCAGTCGCTCTCCTTTCCTCATCATGCCTTTCAACACAGAGCTCACACGTGCTCTGGGCATCAGAGGTTCGTCCGTCCAATACTACTGCATAGCATCTCAGGCTCATGCTAACGTTGCACAGTTCCCATTGTTCAAGGTGGCATGCAATGGGTTGGCTATGCCGAGCTCGCATCTGCCGTTAGCAATGCTGGCGGCCTAGGTCTTGTACACACTCCCACCCTATCGCCAACTGTCTCTCCCTCTAACATGCCCATAGTTAACCGCGCTCACCCAACCCACTCCCGAAGACCTCCGCAAAGAGATCCGCAGGTGTCGCACCATGACCAAGTACCCCTTCGGCGTAAACCTCACTCTCCTTCCCGCCATGGTCCCGCCAGACTACGGCGCATACGCACAAGTCATCATTGATGAGGGGATCCGCGTCGTAGAGACTGCTGGAAACAGCCCAGGACCGGTCATCAAACAATTAAAGGCTCAAGGAATTACGATACTACACAAGTGCACGACCATCCGCCATGCGCAGTCAGCGGTGAAGCTCGGCGTCGACTTCCTCTCGATCGATGGCTTCGAGTGCGCGGGCCATGTTGGCGAGCATGATATTACGAATTTGATCTTGTTGAGCCGTGCGCGGCAGTCGCTAGGCGTACCGTTTATCGCGTCAGGTGGTTTTGCAGATGGACAGGGCTTGGCTGCTGCCCTTGCCCTCGGCGCGTGTGGAATCAATATGGGCACTAGATTTATGTGCACGGTGGAGGCACCTATCCACCAGAACATTAAGCAAGCCATTGTCGACGCGCAAGAAACAGACACCGAGCTCGTTCTGCGCAGGTGGAAAAACACATCTCGCTTGTTCAGGAACAAGGTCACCACGGATGCGGTCAAGATCGAAAAGGAGAGCACGACGGGCGAGTTCCAGGAGGTAGCGCCGTATGTAAGCGGGAAGCGTGGACGAGAAGTATTTATCAACGGTGATAAGGACTTTGGTGTAAGTTTTGAAACCCTCTCCCCTCCCTCCGAATCTCGTTTGAGAGCTATATTGATGATGATGATGCAGGTTTGGACAGCAGGTCAAGTTATTGGCTTGATCCATGATATCCCAACGTGCGAAGCACTCATATCGAGAATCGAGACCGAAGCCGTGGACGCGATGAAGCAAAGCCAAAGTCTGTATATTAGCGACAGTGCAGGGAAGAGCAAGCTATAGAGGTGCATCTAGATATGTAGATTATGTTTAAAGTTCGTAGAAGCATGCATTGAGGTACATATATCGAGTTTACTAGTCATCTCTGCATGTGAATATAGGGAGAAGTGAATGGGGCGTTGAGAGAGGTACAAATGCGCAGATATGCACAACCGATAAGCCAAGACTATGATGGAATTACAAGGCTGAGCAACGAATTAATGTTAACAGGGTCGTTTCGCCTAGTTGAAAAACATACTGTAACGGCGAAAGGTGAGATTGATATGCTAATCTCACCGGTCAAACCTTCCCAGGATCCGTTACAGATTTTCAGAGTAGCTGAGTGTCATACCCCTGTCCCGCTGACCATGGAGCTGAGGATTGATATTGCAGTGCCAATGTGATTGAGGTGCGTAGATGAAGGGTCGATATTCCCGCGGGAAGCGACAAAGAGAGGCGGTAAGCAGAAACTTGATGTGAGAATGTAACAATGGCAGGAGCAAACAAATGTAGATCAAGGTTGTATGCGATTCCATGGCTTTGAATCCACATACTCTAAATATTATCACTAATAAGGAGCTTGGAAACAATAATAGCAGAGGAAATGTCGAGTAGAGGGAGAAATATATATAAGGCGGGAATCTATTATTATTGGTATCTAACGACTGAGAGAAAGGGAAAAAATTGTGGTACCTCCATTGGCGTATGTAAGGTATCACGAAGTTCGCTTACAAAGTCCATATCATTCATATTCCACCTCAGAGTGCTTGTCTCCTATCAAACGACCGCCTTGATGCAAAACCATCGCGCGTTAAGACATACCAGTGACTATGGCCGCCCATCTATCCATAAAAAGAGGGGCGGTGGCAGTGCATCCCCCCACCACACACTATCTGATCGTATTCATCTCGTCCATCTAGCGTCTTCTGCAACCTGTGTCTCGTGTTGTCGTACGTACGTCTGTCTGTCTGCCTTGCACGATCTGGACTCTCGCCTTTATCCAAACGTGTCCAGTGCTGTTCTTAGGTCCTACCTTCCGTTTTGGGGACTTGCTCGCGGTGTGTGTGACGATGTGGGTTGGTTTGGAGTGGTGGGTGTCTGAGGTTGGAAGAATGGGTGAACGGTATTTGCGGTCCCCCCGGGCGATGGAGTGTGAGAAACTTGGAAAGAGAAGCGGATTGGTGCCATTGAGTACATGGTGTGTCAAGGGTACTTGTGTTTGGGGGAGTATGTGGTTCTTGTGGGTAAAGTGAAGAGAGAAGAAACTCGATGAATATCTGACAGTAGGGCGAGGAGAAGAGTATGGGGAATATATATTAAGACGAACTAGACACAAACACTAGAATTAAGGACCATTGGTGTGCGTCCAGGAAAACAGTGGCGAGGATCGTGATGTGGAGTGCTATGACGATGACAATGATGGCAAAAAGAGAACCCAAGTCTGCCTTGACCGCGGCACATCTAATAATATATGCATTGCAACCACGCCCTTTACACCACTGCACATGACACCGCGTCATCTTTCTGCCTTAACATTATGTAGGTCAGGTCAGGCCGTGGCAGCCTGGCGCTGAAAGGTCGCGTCTGGATTAGTAAACGAGTCATTAGCGTTCTGCCAGCCAAGAAAAGTAGATCTGAAGATCTTCATTTGAGGCGCAAGATTCAGGAAGTAATTGGTGAACGTTTGGCTTTCTAGTACCGGTAGACTATGGTGGTAATAATGAGTGAGTCTCAATGCAGAATTTTGGGTAACGCGGCCTTTCAGTTCGTGGCTGAGCGATATTCGCAGTGAGTCAATCTGGAGATTCCGTTCGTGATCTTGATCTTGATCTAGTATTTGGTAGGATTATGTGTGAATGACTGCACCACACAAGTGCGACATGAAGATGAGGCGTGGGCAGTGAGATGTCATCGGATAGGAGGATGGTGTGCAGTTTGTCGGTGAGGGGTTGCATTTTTGAGTAGGTGTATGATGCTTGGCGTCAAGGATGGATTTCTCAACGCAACTTGGGGGGCATGAGACTGTGACCAAAGAATAAAATATTCCCGCCCAGTGGTCATCGGCTTTAAAAGGGTCTGACACTTGGTGTTGGAAGGAGGGGGGTGGGGAGCACCAGGAGTCCGGGTATATGTCGGTACACAGGAAGGAGAAACAGCAGCGTGACATAATGCTGGAGAGCAAATGCTTGCAAGTATGAGTCAGAAGGACAGTAAATCGAAAGGCGCCCTTTTCTCTTCCATCGAGTGCTGCAGGTTGAGTTGCTTTTGATATGAGCGAACTTGAGTCATTTTTGTTCATCGGGATCGGGATCGGGATCCCGTTTTAGGTGTGCCAAGGCCTGCTGTCCTAGGATGGTGCCATTGGAAAGTGTCCGAAAAGTCCAAGGGAGAATAGATTCCAAGTGCGTACTGCATAGTCGGTGTAGGAATTCAAGAGGGGTGCATGGTCTCATCCGGGATACAGGTTTAGAAGAAAAAAAAATTGATTATTTAGAACCTGAACTCGGCCATATCGTTATTGTCACGCCAAAAACATCCTCCAATAGGGACGAACAGGTTGGTCTCCTCGGAGTGCAGGTTATTGGTAAGATAGAGCATATGTCATCATTGATTACTCCCAAGTGGGCCGACTCGGGGCCCGCGGTAGGCGAAGAAAATGTGCAAAAGTAGAGGAATGATTATGGCAAGCTCGTAATTATATGGTGGGAATTTGGACATCTAGGAACGATGACAAAGCAAAGTGGGGTCTAGGGAACTTTTCGACCTTGCGCGAGTCACTATCAGTTTGAACAATTTAACACTTCGGAACCCCTGGCTGGCCGGTTCCGCGCGTCGCCTCTGTGACTTCAGAGCACTCAAGGCCTGTATGGAGAGTTGTAGATGCGCCATTGGGGAGGGGAAACACTGTTCAAAAGCAATAATTATATCCCATGACCAATGGCTTGTACCTTGCTGCAGTCGCAACTCGTGGATACCCTTGTGCCGGACATGTCCACTTGGGAGTGCCATTTCTCCCTGATACCAGTAGACTGACTGGATACACGGCTCCACATGGCCATGGTGAGCTGTACACGGCTGTGCCAAGTGCAATTGTGCAGTGCGCTCCGTCCGCAAAGTGTCCGCTGAAGAATGCCAGTCTGCTCCACATGGTCTTTTACTCCTCGGCCCTACCCACCGTGCATCTGCTTCGGGATGGATCTGCCGACTAGCGCCCGCCCTTGAGATGTGACCCACTTCATGGCGTAGTTTCAAGGCTTTAACTTTTTTTTACTATCTTAACGCCATCTCCTCGTTCGACGGTTTCGTTTTCTCACTCCTTTCATCCACTCACTCGCTTCTGGTTCCTGGTGTTGTTCTTTCTACGCCGCAGCGTCTGACCTGCAGTGCTCGTACTCGCGCAGGCCTTCCCCATAACCCGGTCCAGTAGGAATCCCGCAGGGGCCGCCTTACATACCGTCCATTGTTATGGATTCAAAAGCACCGCCAAGCAACGCGTCCACTCAGGGCGAGTCCGAGGGCGTTACATACGAGGCCATCCACTCGGATCGGAAGCACAGAGACGGCGCCCGCGACAGTATTTCCACCGTCACCAGCACCGACAATGCGCCCCATGTGCCGCAAACGTACCATGAGAAGACGGCGGGCCCTCCTCGCGGAGGGGTCAACATCGCCCGCGCCGAGGCCGAATTCGCAGAGCTCAGCAAAGAGCTCTCGCGGTCGAGCAACATTGAGCGCAAGCTGAGCCGTACCCAGAGCCGGCAAAGCAGAAAGAACCATGGCACTGCCGATGTGGAGAAAGCACAGGTCGAGTCTGAAGCCTCCTCGGACGAGCCTTTTGACCTGGAATCGGTCCTGAGGGGCAACCGCGACGAGGAAGAGGCAGCAGGGATCAAGTCCAAGCACATTGGAGTAGTCTGGGATGGACTGACGGTTAGTGGGAGTAAGTGTGGTCCGTGCCTTTGATGGCTGGGATGGATGGCTAACAGAGGCGTCCAGTTGGCGGGGTGAAGAACTACGTCAAGGTAAGCGAGCATATGCGCCCCGCGTGTTCGTGCTGCAGCTAACACTGACCCAAGACGTTTCCCGACGCCTTTGTATCCTTCTTCAATGTTTACGAAACATTCAAGAGCGTGCTCGGGCTGGGCAAGAAGGGGAGGGAGTTCGACATCCTCAAGAGCTTCAAGGGCGTGGCGAAGCCCGGCGAGATGGTTCTCGTGCTGGGCCGCCCCGGGTCGGGCTGCACGACTTTCCTCAAGGTCATCAGCAATCAGCGATATGGGTACACCAAAGTTGATGGCAATGTTCTGTACGGCCCGTTCGACAGCCAATTTTTTGAGAAGCGGTACAGGGGCGAGGCTGTAAGTCTTGTGTGTTCAACCACCCTAGCCACCACTAACCAACACCAAAAAAAACAGGTATACTGTGAGGAGGAAGAGAATCATCACGTAGGTTTCATGTTTTCTGTCTCTTGTCCCTGCCACTAAAAAGCGATAGCCTACTCTCACCGTCGGCCAAACCCTCGATTTTGCTCTGGAGACTAAAGTGCCGGGAAAACGCCCAGCTGGCCTGTCCCGCACCGAATTCAAGGAGAAAGTCATTGATCTGATGCTCAAGATGTTCAACATTGAACATACCAAGAACACAATTGTTGGCAATCCGTTTGTTCGCGGTATCTCTGGCGGTACGCTAGCCCTGCCTACACATTCTCAATGTCTACTGACTTCGCAAAAGGCGAGCGCAAGCGTGTTTCTATTGCTGAGACAATGATCACGGGCGCTTCGTTGATATCCTGGGATAACTCGACGCGCGGATTGGACGCTTCAACTGCTGTCGATTACGCACGTTCTCTGCGGATATTGACAAACATCTACAAGACCACCACCTTTGTCTCTCTATACCAAGCCTCTGAAAACATCTACAATGTATTCGACAAGGTTCTGGTCATCGATAGCGGGCGCCAGGTGTACTACGGGCCTGCAAATGAAGCCCGCGCCTACTTTGAAGGCCTTGGATTCCTCGAGAAACCTCGTCAAACCTCTCCCGACTATCTGACTGGGTGCACAGATCCGTTTGAACGAGAATACAAGGCTGGAAGAAGCAGCAAGGACGTCCCTAGCACTCCGGATGAGCTAGCAGAGGCCTTCAACAAGTCTCCGATCGCCGCTCGTAACACTGTGGAAATGGAAGAGTATCACAAGCGCATGGCAGAGGAGAAGCACGTCTATGATGAATTCGAAACAGCTGTGACTGAGAGCAAACGACACGCTTCTAAGAAGTCGGTCTACTCGATCCCCTTCTATCTCCAAATGTGGGCGATTGCCAAGCGACAGTTTCTCCTCAAGTGGCAAGACAAGTTCTCGCTCGTCGTTTCCTGGATTACATCTATCGTTATCGCCATCGTCACTGGTACTGTATGGCTCAACATCCCCGATACATCCGCCGGCGCATTCACTCGAGGCGGTGTTCTCTTCATCGCTCTTCTGTTCAACGCATTCCAGGCTTTCTCAGAACTAGCTTCAACCATGTTGGGAAGACCAATTATCAACAAACATCGAGCCTTTACATTTCATCGTCCGTCGGCTCTCTGGATTGCCCAGATTGGGGTCGACTTACTTTTCTCAACCACCCAGATCTTCGTGTTCAGTATCATCGTATACTTCATGACTGGTCTTGTTCGCGACGCTGGTGCATTTTTCACGTTTGTACTCATGATCATCACCGGATACCTGGCTATGACACTGTTTTTCCGAACTGTGGGGTGTCTTTGCCCCGACTTTGACGTCGCCATACGACTAGCTGCCACTATCATAACGCTCTTCGTGTTGACCTCTGGATACCTCATCCAATACCAATCCGAGCAGGTTTGGCTGAGATGGATCTTTTATATCAACGCTTTAGGTCTCGGATTCTCAGCGCTCATGATGAACGAATTTGGTCGGCTAGACCTGACTTGTGAAGGCACTTCGCTCATTCCCTACGGGGCTGGCTACGACGACATCAATTCCCAAGTTTGCACACTCCCAGGCAGTCACGCTGGGTCGAACATCGTTTCTGGTACCGAGTACATAAAGTTGGCATTCTCTTACGATGTGGGCGATCTGTGGCGAAATTGGGGTATCATGATCGTCCTCATTGTTGGCTTTTTACTCGCTAACGCCTTCCTTGGAGAGTTTGTGAAATGGGGAGCCGGAGGACGAACGGTTACTTACTTTGTGAAGGAAACCAAGGAACTTGAGGATCTGAACGCAAAGCTCCGTGAGAAGAGAGACAAGAGAAATCGCAAAGAAATTGATTCAGATGCCAGTTCTGGTCTGAACATTGCCTCCAAAGCCGTACTCACTTGGGAGGACCTGTGCTACGATGTCCCCGTCCCATCTGGAAATTTACGGTTACTCAACAATATTTACGGATATGTTAAGCCTGGACAATTAACGGCACTTATGGGTGCATCGGGAGCAGGAAAGACCACTTTACTCGACGTGCTCGCTGCCAGGAAGAATGTTGGAGTGATTACGGGAGAGAAGCTCGTGGACGGGAAAACTCCAGGAATCGCCTTCCAGCGGGGAACTTCATATGCCGAGCAACTAGATGTCCATGAACCTGCTACTACCGTCCGCGAAGCGCTGCGATTTTCTGCGGATCTGCGTCAACCATTCGATACGCCCCAAGCCGAAAAGTACGCATATGTTGAGGAAGTTATTTCCCTTCTAGAAATGGAGGATATGGCAGACGCCATTATCGGTGATCCTGAGACGGGGCTTGCCGTGGAACAAAGGAAACGGGTAACCATTGGTGTTGAATTAGCTGCCAAGCCTGAACTTCTACTCTTCTTGGACGAGCCTACATCAGGTTTGGACTCACAATCTGCTTTCAATATCGTCCGTTTCCTACGGAAACTTGCCGCCGCTGGCCAAGCTATTCTTTGTACCATTCATCAGCCGAACTCAGCTCTCTTTGAGAATTTTGATCGTCTCCTCCTCCTTCAGCGTGGCGGTCAAACTGTCTACTTCGGCGATATCGGCAAAGATGCACATGTTCTACTGGACTATTTCCACCGCCACGAAGCCGACTGCCCGCCCAACGCAAATCCGGCTGAATGGATGCTTGATGCTATCGGCGCTGGCCAATCTGCACGCCTGGGAAAACGTGACTGGGCCGATGTGTGGCGAGATTCTGAGGAACTTGCTGAGGTCAAGCGAGAGATTATTCGAATCAAAGAGACACGTATTACAGAAGTCACCTCGGAAGAAACCAACGCCCAAAAGGAGTATGCAACGCCACTCTGGAACCAGATCAAGCTCGTCAACAAAAGACAGAATCTGTCATTTTGGAGGACACCCAACTATGGTTTCACGCGCCTGTTCAACCATGTCATCGTTGCCTTGCTGACGGGGCTTATGTACCTACAGCTTGATGACTCCCGAACATCCTTGCAATATCGCATCTTCATCATCTTCCAGGTCACTGTTCTTCCGGCTCTTATTTTGGCGCAGGTCGAGCCCAAGTACGCCATTGCCCGTATGATCTCTTACCGGGAGCAAATGGCCAAGGCATACAAAACGATTCCTTTCGCACTGTCTATGGTCATCGCAGAACTTCCCTATAGCATCCTCTGTGCAGTTTGCTTCTTCCTCCCACTCTACTACATCCCCGGTCTCCAATCGCAGTCTTCGCGCGCTGGATACCAATTCTTCATCATCCTAGTCACGGAGATTTTCGCAGTCACTCTCGGCCAGATGATTGCTGCTCTTACGCCATCTCCCTTTATCTCGTCCCTCTGTAACCCCTTTGTAATCATCATCTTCGCCCTTTTCTGCGGTGTCACGATCCCCAAACCTCAGATTCCCAAATTCTGGCGTGTCTGGCTGTACGAACTCAACCCATTCACACGCCTCATTGGCGGTATGATTGTCACTGAGTTGCACGATCTAGAAGTGCACTGCACGCCGCAAGAATTTAATTCTTTCTCAGCGCCACCGGGCCAGGATTGTGGGTCATACATGAGCGACTTCTTCACTCGCGGCGCTCCTGGATACTTGCTCAACAATGCTACCGAGGCGTGTCAATATTGCGCGTACAAGGTTGGCGACCAGTTCTATGAACCTTTGGGCTATGAGTTCGGCCACAGGTGGCGTGACTTTGGCATATTCACAGCATTCATTGGGTCGAACTTGATCATTCTGTTCCTCGCTGTACGTTCTTCGTCTTTTTTTTAAATCAAACCTAGATTTACTAACAGCTGCAGGCACGCTACCTCAACTTCAATCGCCGATAATCTGCAGTTTGTCTTCAGCAATGGAGTTTTTCTGTTGTCTGACTTATCCGAAAAATATTCTCGGCATCTATAATATCGTTGTTAGAGGTAAAAGTGACATACGGCCTATCTAAATTCTCTGTAGGGCGTACTTTTATTTCCTATGTTTCCTATAACTATCTATTACTCCCTTAATGGAACGCACAATATCCATTTTCTCAAAAGCGATCTTAATCATTATTCTTCCATTGTCTATGCAACGGTGGTAGCGCACACAACAGCATATTCGTGTGTTATTTAGTGCTTAATATCTCCTGAATATAGCTCTTGTATTGTTACCGAAGAATACTTGGTCTTTGGTCTACTGAATTGTGATGTATAATACTTGGGATTTATTCACAGGATCCGGAGCCTTCACTACATATAGTATATATCCTAAATATCTTCTTCCAACTAACACGTCATATTTGTTAGGCAATGATTCACTCAACCAACCGTCGCTTCATGGTTTTACTTGAAGTCACAAATTCAAGCGCTATGTGCGATCACCAACCACTACATGCATGGACTCTGAGATATTGAAAAAAAAAACATGTTTCTCCTTCATCATACCTCTCCACGCCTTTGAAATATCTAACCAGTTTACTCTCTCCCTCTCCTGATATAACTCTTACCTGCCCGTTTCTAAACCCCTCTCTTTGCGTATTCCGAACTTGTCTCACTAGATTGACGAACCTATTGTTTGTCTAGTCTATCGTTTGTGGTCTCATTGACGAGCAGGATCTACCTTGTTTGGTGGTGCGATTGCAACCAAAATCTTAAAAGGGACAAACAAATAGCTGCCATTGTACTGCAACCGTTTCAGGAAATGGGAGTATCTGCATCAGCATTAATTTCTCCATACTCCATGCCCTACTCCTCCCCTACAATTACTATAGGCACAAAATCCACGACCCCCACCCCACTGACGCAGAAGTCTGGGACACTTGGATTTTCTGCTTTGTCTCGAAGTTCCTGTCGAATTATGTTTTTATATTCGTCTCCCGGGATAAAATATCGCAAAGCCAACCTAGAAAGCTTATACTTGACCGCGAAAACGGAAGCTACGATCGAGATGCAGAGACAAACTAAAAATGCTACCTGCTTTGTGTGTGAGAAGCTCAAGTACTGCTATGACTCTATCGGCCACAGTCACGAGTACACCATTCCGTTCAGCTATACACAGCTTCTAAGAAGCGCAACGGTAGGCGAGCAATCGCTATCAATAACTCAGATATCTGCCTTGCATCCTAAATGTTCTGTACAATTTGTAGCCAGCACCAGCGCCGTGGAAACCTCGACTGTGGTCGACACCGTTATTGTGCGCTCATTGAATCCAACTGGTAGTGTGAACGGTGGTGGCAATGAGTGCTCCTCTGAAGTGAAAGCTACTACAAGCCTAAGCCCGCCTCGAGCTTTCGAATCAGATTGCACGACAAACGATGCTATTATTCTCCCCTCGGTCTTCACCTCTAGCATCATAGCTCCGATCGCTCTAAGCTCACCTTCTCAATCTGGCGCTTCCATTCCACACTTAACAGCTCAATACGCCTACCGACCAAGATATCACCGGCCGTCTTCGCCAACATTGCTCTATCCGTGCCCAATCATCCCACGGCACGCCCCCAAAATGTCGAACCCCCAAGTCCTCACTACACGCACAGGCCCAGACATCACCCTCCCGGATATCCCCACAGCATGGTACATTATTCTCTACGTCAGTATCACGTTAGGGGTTTTCCTGGCCGTAATAACGTATTTCGTAAACTTCCCTCCGAGAGTATGGGGGAAGGAGGTGGACAGGACAAAAACAGGCCGGAGGAAGGAGAGGCGGGGAGTGGTAAAGTGCATGGTGGATTGGCTGACGGCAGGAAATGTGAAGAAAGAAAAGAAACCGAAACCGGTCGATAAGCCCTCAAAGTATATCATCATACCTATGAATAGTGATGGGTCTAGTTCGAGCGAAGACAGCTCTGTTACAGCTTCTACATCTTCATCTACAACGCCATGGCTGGGGATGTACAAACAACACAAGCGAGCTGCGGAAATGAACCAGGGAATAGAGCTCAAATACCGGAGACCACGCATTGAACTTCAAGATATCAAAACGAGAGCAGGCCCTAGTCAAACCTCAACCTCGAATGCGCCAGAAGAGCATCAGCCTCAAGGTCGCCACACGCCAACATCAGTACATTCATCCGTACCGCTCTCCCCGGAAAACCCATATCTACCACGCACATTTACACGCCGCAATTCCTCTCAATGGCTGCGTGAGCGCTCTGCTTTCTTCTCTTCAAATTCCACTTCTGCATTCCCCAGAGCTGAAGACTTGGAAGCGCAGACACTTAGTCCTACATCTTCGCACTCTTGGAATTATCCCTTGGCTGGGCAGTATATTGGTGGTGCTACACCGAGGAAGAAGAAAAAGCCCAGCAGAGGTCATAGGAAGAATTCAAGTTGGCTAAGTATGGTAGATGGGGCTGTGAACCTGGCAGTGGAGAAGGTGGCTAGGTGGACGGCGGAACAGGACGATGAGGGGATGTTGTTGCCGATTGCAAATGTGGAGTAATTGGCGTTCGATATGAGGGTGGGAGGTCTCAGTATGAGGGTGTATTTGACTCGGGGAGAGAAGCTGGAAAAATTACCAACCATATCAATCAAATGTCACCCTGATTTCAGTTGTGCTGGAGTACGACGGATCTTCTCCATTTGGACTGAACAGGTAGGGCTAGAGATAGGCGAAGGTAAGGCTGGGAGATGGCAACAGCATTCTGTTGATATGGACACGTCCACTTTCTTGTCTGTCACTTAATTCGGTTCGATTCTCCTTCCATTATTCTCGACAGGGAGTCAGGGATGAGGACGGGTAATTTACGTTACGCGTATCGTCATCAAAATTCCTGAGTATATTATCAAAGGCCATTCCATGGGTATTGTGCAACCCGTTGTTGCTAGTCAGGGGTAGGCTGTTCATGCCGAAGCCTAAACGTACTGACTCAACCATCTAATGCCATCACCATAGCCTATCTACCATGTCAGCATTACCATGTCTCCAAGTATACCACAAGAACCCACCTTGTCTCATAACCACCGAGCACATAAACACCTCAATTGGCCTAATACCCTCTAGCGCTACCTTGCCCTTGCCCGTCGTCTGATATAGTCCGAGCTCTGTCCTCAATTGATCCTCTGATATAGCCGCGGGATGATCAATCTTATTTCCCAGCACTACAAACGGGGTCGCACTGAGGTCCTCCATAGAGAGGAGCGCATCGAGCTCGGCTTTGGACTCTGCAAGACGCTCTGTGTCTTTGGCGTCGACGAGGAACACGATGCCAGATACTTCGGGGAAATAGTCGCGCCACAGGCGGCGGGCTTGTGCGTGCCCACCGAGATCGAAGGTCGTGAATTTTACATTGCCGATGGACAGTTCCTCAGAGGCTAGTGGCGGGATCAGTACGGGAAGGGTAGGTTTGTAGGGAGGTGTGGGATGCGGAATTTTGGAAAACATACTTGGGTGGAGAGCTGGATAGGCACCGACATTAGCAGGACGTTGTCATAGATGTGGAGGGTAAGCGGGTACATACTAGGTTGCAGGACGGCTACTCGGTCACTTTAGAATTGGTCAATTGTCAGTTTTGGACAAATGGAGCCCAATTATCATACTTCTTCAACATGTGGAGAAGAGTGGTCTTTCCCGCATTGTCTAAGCCTAAGAACTGCATATCCGTCAATATAAGGCTTCGAAAAGTGTCGAGGGCCGTATGTAGCTATATACCGCATACCAAAAGTTTGGCATGTCTATTTGCAAGACCTAGGGAGGCCAAAATATCCATAACTATCGCAGTCTATCAGCGACGGTCACAGCGGAGAAGCTTCGAGTGTGTCGCGTGCACGGCCGAGACTTACACCTAAGTTCACGTTAGTTATATTCCCTGGAACGGAATATAGCTCTGGGGGATTGACCAGTTGAAGATCCACATATTGATATTGCGCAGTTGGGGGGAATTGTGGTTAGACGTGTGGTCTATACTCGCTCTCGTAGGCCTTCAGATGCAAGTGAAGTTGGACGTGCCTCGGCGGTCATCCCATGGTCATCCCACTGTCACACAGGAATGGAATCCAGCGAATAAGAGGTCAGTTGCAGGCGTTGAAAAAAGTCTAACTGTTCTCAAGAATATTTAATAATATTTTCTACTTGGGACGAATAGCTGGTATCATAGTATTTTCAAAAACGCCATTACATGACTCTACCAATTCATGCCCTGTGCAGGCTTCAAAGCCTCAAGTCTGTCTCCACAAGGATTTGGACGACGTGCGATCTCCCACTCACAATCAACCTCTCCGTCAGTACCTCGCCCACCTTCTCTACTAGACGTTCTCTAAAATCTTCTAGATTGCCGACCCCATTCACTCTTGTAGCGCTTCTTGTGCGCTCAAGGTGGTCCAGAGCCTGCAGGATCACCGCAAGCACTCTTTCAGCTTCGGCCTTCTTTGACTCGTCGCCCAACGCCTCTTTGAGCACTTCGTCGTATATTCGGAGGTTTGGCAGGACCAAAATCCTCATGCCGTCTGGACCAGCGATCATTAACAAGGCCTTGAGGGCGCCGTAGTGGCTTCCAAGTGGTTTATTTGGATCTAGGAATTGTTTGAGGCATATTCGAGCAATGCGGGGCTTCAGGCTCTGATTTGATGATGAATACTTTGTACACATGACGCTCAATATAGAAGCTGCAAGGTCGCGCAGCTCGAAATGAGCAAGAGGATTGGGATTGTGGCCATTGAGGTTCCCGTTCAGGGTTTCTGAGGAGGCGTTGGATGGCGCTTGGTGTGCCGGCCCCAATTGCTTACCCGTGCAGCATGTCAGGACAGGTGGCACCATGTACGCTATATAGGGGTCGAGGTAGATTGCGCGATTGCGTAGGAGGGCGTCGGTGGCGAGCATCATCTGGCGTAACACGAATAGGTTCTTCATGCTGTGTGTGACCTTTTCGGCGACGAAGGTCAGCAGGTACGTGGTCAGCTGGTGAATGCCTGGGTCGGATCGGATGGAGGCGAGCGCTGCGTTCTGCCACTCGGAATTGGTCTCGTCAATCAAGGCGCTGGATAATTTGGCAAAGAGCTCCTGTGACTCTTTGGAGAGGACGTGTTTCACGAGGGGTTTAACGTTGATGTTGTCCAGGCCGTTGGCAGCGGCAAGATGCGGGTTCGCATTGGAGCCCTTGGGCAGAAGGTCGGCATGGTTGATGGCGGTTGGGTTCTGGGGAATGGATGGCTGGACACCTTCGACGGCGAGCCAATGGGCTTGAGTGAGGAGTTAGCAATGGCACCCAGAAGCGCCGGATGGCTAAAGAAACAGTGTAGCACACCTGTGAAGGTAATCTCTCTCGGCACTTTTGGGAGTGGGGCGTTGATGAGCTTCTCGAAGTCGACCTCCTCGTCCTCGACATAGTACAGCGGCTGGCCAGGCCCAAGTGAGGCCTCGCCAAAGCGCAGCGGGCGGGTAGACTCGTAGCCGTACAGTGGTTCCACATTGAGCACCTTGAGGGCGTTGGAGATGTCCTGTGTGCTCAGCGTAGTGCGCTTGCCGTGGCGCATGAACTTGAGCGCCTCCTCCAGCACCTGGGCGAGGCGGTAGTCGACATCCCGTGCCAGTTCTTCGACCACATTGTCGGCGAGCGAGGCTATGCCGACGGATTCGGCGACGTCGCGGACGTTGTCGGGGTTCCACACAGACATGCTGACGGGCCTGCTTTATGCGGTGGGTGGTGCGAGGTGCAAGCTGTATGGATGGCAGTGGAGCTGGCGGAGCAGGTTGGGAGAGGATTGGCGATGGTCGGACGGCGGCGCGCGATGCAGGGTGACGCGAGGTCGGCGGCGCAAGCTAGCGGTTGCAACGGCCAGCCCTACGCGCAGATGAAGCTCATGTTCCACACGCGGGTGAAGCTCAGAGGCTCAAAAGCTCAGCAACTCACGTCGGCTGCGCGCATGGGAGATTTGCTAGGAGGGCTCCACACGGGGCGAAGGGGGGTAAGCGACAGCTGAGCCGGGGATGGCCGTGTTTGCGTGTGAGTGCGGGCTGGGTGGGCGCGATTGAAGCGGCGGTCGCTGGGGCTGGCCGTGGTGGTGGAAGTGGAGGAGGAAGAGGTGGTGGTGAATGCTAAAGAATGCCATCCACGGGCCGGCCGATCTTGGCACGCCCGCCGGGCCGCACGGACCATGTCATGCCTGGCCCTCATTCGCGATGCTCATTCTTCTCCCACTCTTCACCCTCCTCACTGCCCCCTCTCACTGGCCCTGCCCCCGCCCGCCGTCGCGAGCACTCGCGCCCAGCTCTCACCGATCAAAGGGCCGCCATGGGTTGCTGCAGTGCATTTCTCAATTGAAGGCCTCGAACACTCAGCACATTGGCGGGTTTGCTGGTCACCTTCCGGGGAGCAAACATGGACAGGTAGCCCATTGCCCGTCTCCCTTCTCCCATGCGTACCCTAGAGTACGCCCTGAAGCACTCCCTGGCCGCACTATGCCGCCTTCTTTTGCAGACTGTGAACAGGTCACTGCAATATCGCAGAAGGCCCTGAGGTGACCCTCACCCTGGCTCCGGGTGCGCTTCGGCGGGAGTACTTCCCCGGCGAATCGCCATCTGCTGTCCTGCGATGCGGCCATCGACATATCTCTCCGTTCATGCCGGTCCAATGTCCCTGGGCTTATTACCACGTTGTGTGCCCTTGCTGATATTGCCAATTGCAAGCTCCATCTCAAACTTACCTGGCCATCGGACGCCTGTATCTCAGCACATCCGCTCCCATACCCATCGGATCACATTTCATTCCTCCTTCCGCCCACCGTGTCCCTGATGCCTCTACTTATCCCTTCCCGCCTTGCCGGGCGGGCCGTTGCAACTCTGATTGCCTCTAGTGGGTCCCGACGTTTGCCAGCTGCCTCTGAACCCTGCTGCCTTTCCCACAGGCTTGCCCCATACACTACTTAATGTCGAGCAGTCACATTAGCATTCCAGCGTCCAAAACACCCTTCTCTTCCACTCAAGTCTTCTCCGCTCCTCCACCAACTGCCACCTTTTCCCCATCCCATCCCGCCTGCTCACCCATCTTCGAGCAACAAGAAATACCTCCATTCACTATGCCGTTCACTGGCAACACTAGCTCCACTCATAACTGCCAGTCCACCACCGAAGCCTCCAAGATGGACGTCTCATATTCAACTACGGAGCGATCAAGAGAAGACCCACCATCACCACCACCCCAACCGCCACCTAGTCCCATAAATTGGTCCCGAGCGTACGGTCTTGACGATACATCGCTGGAGTTGGTGCGTCTGCACTACCCTTGATGCTTGTACATGCTGACAAACACCAGATTGATGAATCCCTTGCGCCATTGGAAATCTAAATGTTGGGACAACGGACAAGGGGCACTCCGTATGCAAGTCATTCCCCACAACCAGATGTCGGTCACTGATTTGTCCTTCACAGTGCCCTACCGACATGTCTTCCGCGTATAGATCTATCTAATTTGTGCACCATGCTCGTTGGTATTCCATCGCATTCATTTCATTATCTCTTCGTGTTGTAATCTCAATGGCGGGTCTAATTGTCAAAGTTCCGCTATTCCTGATCACTGTTTGTCCTTTCCATATGCTTCTCTAGACCATGTTATACTCGTGCTCTGAAAATTGGGTATATGGGCAGGAGGCCTCTTACGCCACATTTTTTCGTGACTTTGGTTTCTTGTTACATCTGTTATTTATCATTTCTTGAGATAAATATGTATTTGGAGATATGCCTTTACATTCCTCACATCAACTCGAGCATGGGCAAGGAATGCACCGTCATCAT
The DNA here is from genome assembly GCA_013620735.1 of Clavariopsis aquatica. Lineage (NCBI taxonomy): Eukaryota > Fungi > Ascomycota > Dothideomycetes > Pleosporales > Clavariopsis > Clavariopsis aquatica. The sequence goes on from JAAZQE010000002.1 coordinate 89,766, forward strand.
CATGGATCCACTTCCTTCGTTCTCTGTCCCCGCTGGCGATATCTGACTACTTTCCCATTGATATTGTAGCTTACCTCCACATGTGAACCTTTCTTTGTTTCTACTGAGGCTCTCTCACTCTAAGCATGCCAAATAGTCTACAGCGTAGCGCTCCCAAATCCGTCTTAACAGCATCATAGAGCTTATCTATTTTTCAGTATGCCCCAAAAGTCCCTTAATATCGTCATACTGGGCGGATCCTTTGCTGGCCTCTCCGTGGCCCATCGTTTTCTGGAAAATATCATGCCACGGGTGAGCCTCTTCAAAGTAGCCCCAGCCTACAAGGTCATCCTGGTTAGCCCCTCTACGCATTTTTTCTGGAATATTTGCGCACCCAGGGCACTTGTCTCGCCCAGTCTAATAAATGTCGAAGATGCTTTCGTCCCAATCGAGCCGGCCTTTGCTCACTACCCCATCGAGAACGTGCAATTAGTGCAAGGGTGGGCAACCGAGGTAGACACCGGTTCAAGGAAAGTCAAGATTAAGTTGGTGAGAAGTAACAAGAGAGGGTCGGGCATTTCAAAAAGCAGCTTGTCAACCACCGCACACGAATCACTAACCGTACCTGCTGCACACGACACAGAGTGTCGACCAAGCGCTATAGATGGCTCGGGAGTGACCGAATCTATCCTCTATCACGCTCTTGTGATCGCAACGGGAACTTCTGCACACTCTCCGCTTTTTACACTCCACGGCTCTCACCAAGACACGTTGGCAGAACTTCGAGAATTCCAGCAAAGGCTCGAATCCGCACACTCTATCATGATCGTGGGTGGAGGTTGTTCTGGTGTTGAAACCGCCTGTCAGATCGCTACCTTCTACAATCATAAGAGAGGATTCCAGAATGCACAACTTGGGCGCGTACAACCGGCTTCTGTCACAGATGCCGAGGCTCTGGGTCGAGCTCATCGTGTTCTCTTTCCTTCGAGAATCAAGCCGGATTCGAATACAAGTGGTAGAATGACCGCGCCTAGGGAGAGGGAAATCGAGAGGAGAAAACGTGATTCAGGAGTCACTCAGCAAAGTACGCAGTCGTCCACGGTTCCACGCACGGTTGAAATCACGCTACCTAAGCCAAACTCTCGGCACATGCCGAAGACCATCACTCTCCTGTCTGGTGGCCCTCGTGTTTTACCAAGGCTATCGCTGGAAGTGAGCAAGAAAGCCGAGAAGAAGCTCCAACAACTTGGGGTGCATGTTGTGCACAACCTTAGGGAATTGGGACATACTACGAAACCAGAGGGGAACTCTACAGATTGTCATCTGAACAATGATATGACCATTACATCCGATCTCCTAATTTCCACATCGGGCGTTTATCCCAATACGGAATTTCTTCCCAAGCACATGCTCAATGAAGGTGGCTACATTATCACTGACCAACACACCCTCCGTGTTTATGGGCAAGGTATTGGGGACAGAGTGTACGCTATTGGCGACTGTGCATCCTACTCCAAAAACTGCCTTTCAGACGTCTATGATGCCATTCCAGTTCTAATAAAGAACCTGCACAATGACCTCCTAGCCCATGAATACCGACTGCAAACTATAACAACAAAGCCGCGCATGAATGATCTCGCGGGTGCGGTGTCTAGGCTTACACCACACCAAGAAAGCGCGAGCAAACAACCAGTAACTCCAGTAGAAGAAGGACAGTCGAGGCCAGCGAGTCCCACACTGCCTGATTCTAAGCCATTGCCGCTACAAACAGAAACTAGCTGGAACCCTCGAATCTCAATACCCCAGACGACCGCAGAGCACGGAATAACAAACGATGAGCCAATCCACATACCGCTCGAGCACCAATCCTGCGCCGCACTACCACTACTACTCACCCCGATCCAAGCACAGCACAAGATCGCCTTGCTAGAAGATGCACGGTACGTCCCCAAACCATACCACACCTCTCTACTGCCCCTGACCAAATTCGGCGGCACGGGGATCCTGCGCGGGCGCCGCGTCCCGGGTTTCCTTGTGTATCTTCTCAAGGGCCGCGACTTTGGGCTGGGAAAGGCGGAGAGTGTCGTAGCAAGGGGGGAATGCCAAGTTTGAACCTTGCGAGGGGGAATTTCATGTCTGGTGCGAGGTTGAGGCTCTGTGGGGATGTTGGTCGAGCAGGAATGGGTCATGTGGTGCGATTCAAGGCTTTGGCGCGTGTGAATGTCTAATGATACGTCTGTCTGATTCTGGTTTTGCCGTTTGCACGTTGGAAGGAATCTTGGGATGGTTGGCTTTTTTTTTCTTACGTTGCTTCCTATTCTTTCTCTATTTTTTTTTCCTTTTCAGTCTTCTTGTTTTCCATGTATACATGTATATATATATAACCACTGACTTTGGTCTCGTGAAAATGACTTGTTGGTTATTATCGTTTTTAAGTTTCTTTCAAGCATTTCCTACTCCTCAGGTTCTATGCCAAATTCTATTCTTTTCTGATTTAGGCTATCTCGTCTCGTCAATATCGAATTCACGTGGATTCAAATTCGTTGTCGAAACCGACATTCGTATTTCACATAGCTATTCTACACAAGGGCTTTTTGGCATACACACACACACCACACACCAACGAACAACGCCTACAGAGCAATCGCTCATTAATTAGACTTCCATTCCCCAGGCATTGACATTTGACATAAGAGACGAGAAATAGACAAACGGTGCACATACAAGGCCCAACCCCCTTTTGAGATTGTCGTTGACCCGCACCACGTGTCTATAGCATATATTCCGAACCAGACCGAACTAGGTGAGATGAATGAAGACACAAACAATCGAATAACAAAGGCCTGTCCCCGGACGCCATGCTACCAAAAGCAAGGAATAGAGGAATGAGAAAAGGTGCAGGATATAGGAAGTGAAGAAAGGAAATTGGGCGGAAGCCAGATATGCTAAAAGAGCTTTGAAGAATAAGGAGAAGAAAAGGCGTCTAATTTTTTTTTTACCGGTTAGCATATTCTTTTTTCCATCTTATTTCTTCACATCACCACTATTGTTATAAGTTTGTCCCGAAGACTCTTTTTCATCTCGCAGATAGCTTCCCTCGCCGTTTTCTTGCCTGGGCGTCTTGCGGCCGATTTTTGTCAACCAACTCTCTGCACTCTGCACTGTTCCATCCACGACTGTCGTGATCTGGCCGATCATATCCAGTCCTTCCTTTGCAAATGCAAGCATCCTGTTGGCACCGCGAACCTCTTCTCCGCTTTCTGCAGCCGCGCTGCGACTCGCGCTCTGCCACCGCTGAGGGACAGACATCAATTGCGTTCGCACAACCTGGGACGCATTTTGTGGGAGAGCTCCGCCCGTGTAGCGGGACACGGATTGCACGACGTTTTGTAGAGTGGTCCATATATCTGAAGAGAGTGTTTTCATGCGGTCTGCAATGCGACGGACTTGTTCCTCTTTGTCAAGGTCCATAACGGCGGTTGAACTGGTGTCCATTGTGTCGGGAGAGGCTTCGCCATTAGATTGGCGGCGGTTCCGGAGCGCAACCTCATATTCTTCGAGCACGAGTCTCAGCGCATGCATAACAGAGTCGATGTGCTTGGTTGCGGAGCGTAGGAGTCCGAGGCAAATTTTGAGAGACCGGAGTGAGGTATCGGAAAGGGCAACGCCGAGACCGGATGTCGTCATGATCAATTGGGTCGACCAGTTCACTCGCCGGTCTTGACTGGCACTGCCCTGGGGTTCTGTCTCTTTTCCTGTAGCGGGGTCTGCTATGGCCACGGCTGATTCTTCGTACCTAGGAGAGCGTTGGTCGTCGTATGCCGGGAGGGATTCGGTATATGAGGATAATGACTGGCCCCGGGTTCTGGGGGATTCGAAAGCGTCGTCAACCTCCATGGCGTCGGAGGCGGGGCTCATGATCCTCTGCCTCTTCCTTGCGGCTGTGTCCCCCTGCTCCAAATCGCTGGGTCGACGATGAATCTCGCCTAAATATCTGCGCAAGTTTTGCTCTACACCTGTGCGTCGGCCAACCGACGAGACAGTATTGACGACGGGGGATCCAATGTTTCGCTCGATAAGCTCGGCGCCGTACTTGACGAAGCGAGGTGAATAGCCCTTTGTCGCATTGTAGGCTGAGATGGATCCATTGATGGTCCCACCGAGCCAGGGGTGGTTCGAGGTGATGAGGGATAGGAGGGGCTCGGGAGAAGCGGCAGTGTCGCGGGGCAGTGTGAGAGAGCGCGCCGTGGGAGAGCGGGTGAAGTCTGGCGGGTTAGCAATGTGGTAGATGGAGGGGGTGCCTCCTAAACATGACGCACCGAGATTGCCCAACCCCGACAAGGCTTCTGCGGCCAATCTGACATCAGGGTCGTCCACGCTGATGACGCTCAGCTCTCTGCGCCTGGAATAGTCCTCGCCGGCGCTGGCGATGCTGGCCGTGTCCATGGGGCTGCCGATGTCTCGTTCGGCACTACTGCGGGGTATGGCCTCGGGCACTCTGGGGAAAGTGGCATTGCTGAGCGGCGGGAGACTGCTCCATGACAGCGGCTGCGCATGGCTCTTTGGGCTCGGTTCGAGGTCGATGCTGGACGAGGCCTGGTGGGCGTGTGGTGAGGCGTCGGGCAGGTGGAGCGATCGAATGCCCGGCAGGCGATCGCTGCTGGGAGCACCACTGGGGGCGTGGGTCGGAACCGAGGGCAGCTGGAGCGACTCGGGCTCATGTTGCGTGTATGCCGGCGGCGGCGCGCGCTCTTGCTGCATGCTCATGGTGGAGCACGGCGGAGGTAGGGTGACGTCGTGGGAGGCGGGCGCTCGACAAGGCGCCGTCAGCGGCAAGATGGTGTGCGACAACGACGGGCGGGAGACTGTGGAGGTGCGCGCTGCCTACCACATGGCGGGCGGCGTGGTCGATGGAGGGAGGAGAGGGGAGGAGGATGGGGAGGGCGAGAGAGGAGCAAGCAGCGCAGCAGCAGCAATAGCAGCAGCAGCGGATGTGCTTTGGCGCGCTGGGTGAGACGGGCACTTGGGGGCTTGTTAATTTGGTCGTCCACATTCACATGGCAGCGCCAAAGACGAAGCATGTGACGGCACTAGCCTGATAGCCGGCACGCCATACGCCACACGCGGCAAGCGTCTTTGTGCAGCCAAAGAGGAGATGCACACGGGGGGCAGATAAGCCGTGTGCGTCTGCCTGGGCAGTGCGCAACGTGGTTCTGCCCGTTGGCCTTGTCGAGAGTTCGCATTTATGGGCCAAAGTGCCTGTGTCTCTTGACGCCGACCTGGGCTCCTTGCTGTGCAGTGCAGTTCAGTTCAGTTCAGTACAGTATAGAACTACTTATTGGTGTATATATTGTACAGTACAGGTAGCAGGTCGTGCTCGCTTCGCCCCTTGTGCGCCATCCGCACTGGGGTCGGGGAGGGGGACGTTGTTGATTCTTCATGGCAAAAGAACCCGACACAGCAATCGTCCTCCAATGCAAAGACGCATTGGGAAGACGCATTGGGGGGGTGGGACCTATCAGATGCCATGCTCGCGGACACTGCGACACAGCTGCTGCTGCTGCTACTGCTCCTCTTCCTCGCCATTTCATGTGCTCTGGGGCCAAACAACGGGCCGCTGTTGGGCTCTCAAACTGCCTTCAACGCCTACGCAGAGTCACGGGCGCTCATCCACGTGCAGCGACGAGTGGAGACTCCGCCGATGCAACTCGGAAACCAATGTCACGATGCCTACTCTACAATAGCCCCACACGAGCTAGCGCGCAGCCGGGTATGTACAGTACAGCAATTAGCACCGTAGGCTGTTGGGATGTTGGCTCGCCTGCGCATGCCCAGGCGGCCAAAACTGCCTCTGCTGCTCGTGCTGCTCATCACCACATGCCGATGTCGGCCCATCCGTTTCCCTTATCGTCGTCACATATGCGAAGCTCGTCTTGACCAAACAAGTAGAAATCGACCATGAAGCACATCTGCACAGCATGCACGGGGGAAGGGCGATGTCCTCATATTATTCTGGCCGACCTTTTTGTCTCCAACTCGTCCTATCCAAACACACTCATCCAAGCACATCTCTCTACATAGCACCAAAATCGCCTTCCTGTCGTGCGTTTACAGAATATCAAAACCCGGTACTTTCCAAGCCTCTCGCTGCTCTTCTCGGGAATATATCCAAGAAAAAAAAAGAAAAAAAAACCTCCTCGCTCATTGATGTACATGGTTCCAATTTCAACGGCTATGTTGTTGGTGCAAATTTCTTGACATGGAACAACAAATCTCTCCCAGCACGCTCACATGCTTCGGCAAAGCTGTCAATGCCGGGGATCCTGCTCAACTCTTCTTTCGTCTTGGGGTTCGTCGACACAATCTGATCCAAGGTCGAGTCTGTGACAATGGGGGCTAATGGTGGTGGCGTAAGGCTCCTAGTCACTAATTTGCTGAACGCCAGAAGCTTATTTCGGAAGATTTTCACTTCCAAAGAAACAGGTTTTGGGGGCATCAAAGCTATAGCATCAAACCGTGAGGCCCTGTCGTGAAATGGGCTTTCAGAGCGCTTCCGTTTGCGCTGCGAAGCGCGCCGCGACGGCGGAGTGACATATACCGACGACGGCGAGTCAGAGGAATCCTTTTCTTCGACAACCCCCTCGTCTCCTGAGCCTAGGCTTGTGTCTGCCAACGTGAAGGAGAGCCCAGTATGTAACACCGGCGTGCGCGGTCGAGCTGTTCCAAAAGCCCGGGACGAAGAGCAGTCTCCTATTTCTGCCAGAGGTGACATTTTGCGGTAACGTGTGGGTGCAGTGGGAGGCACTAGCCCAGCAGCATCTGAAACCGACATAGACGCTGCGACGGAAATTCCATTCGCTGGCTCCGATTCCGCAATATTATTTGAAGCGAGAAATCGGGCAATGGTCTCTAGCCATTGAGCGCCGTACTTTTCTAGTTTCTTTTTCCCTATCCCATTCACCTCAAGTAGAGCGTTGTCATCGAGTGGGCGCTGTTGGGCAAGACTTTCCAGTACAGCATTTGATGCTACCACGTATGCGGGAACACCTTCCTCGTCCGCTAGCGCTTTACGTCGGACTGATAATTGGTCATATAGCGCTTGTGAGGCGTCGTCAAGGACCACCTTTTCCTTCTTCGGTCTTATGGGCTTTGATATTGGTTGCGTGGTGTCTTTGGCCTCCAGGGCAGCGGGTTCAGACGCCACCTGCAACCCCTCTTCTTCTTCTTTTCCTTCTTGTTCTTCTTGTTCTTCTTCTTCTTCTTCTTCTGCCGTGGTCCTGAAGAATTCTGCAACTGTCGTGATACTTCCCCCCTCTTCAACTGGGTGCAGCTGCACAGATCGAATCCTTGAATTTGTCGATGGATACTTGTCTGCAAACAGTGGCAGTGGTGGTGTTGGACTCATTGCTATTCGCTTTGCATTCATACAATGAAAAAGCATGAAGCCAGCATATGCATCAGCAGCAGCATAGTCCTTCTGCTGTTGGTTCAGCGGCCTGCTCCAATTGCTAGTCCTCACTGATCCTTTAGATAGGGGAAGGCCCAGGTGCTTTTCCACCTGGAGAGAGAGGTTCACTAGCTTCATAGTAACCAACTCAGGGTTGCGCCCGCCAAATGTAACTAGCCGGTGGAGGTGACTGAGTTCAAATGCAGCCTGTGGCTTGAGGTCAAAACATCGGGCAAGCCGATTAAAGTCTGCGTTCAAAATAGCAACCCCGGTTTTGGCGATGGAAGGGCTCTCAATTATCTTCTGGAGAGACGGTGCAATGATGTGTTCGGTTGTCGTGCCAGAGTGAAGTCCAATGTGAAACAGTGCGATTTTATCTTCGCAAGCAATTTGTATCAAACCTATCTGCTCCTGAAGTCGGTTTGGGTTCTTGGGGAATACTGGCCATTCCATATCGAATCCCAACACTGGTTCATCGAGGAATTTCTGTGCTAGGGTTTCCGAATCATCTCTGGTCTTGCTGTAAAGGACTTCAACGGGTTTGTTTTCAGGTCCGCGGTACAGCTTATGACTCCACCACTGTTCTTGAGCAAGCAGCTGTGGCAGCATCTGAAGTCGATATGGGAGGGGCCACCCGATTTCGTCGTCTCTTCCAGCCTCTACCGCCTTTCTGGACTTGAGAGGAGCTTCTGCCGACATCGCGGCAAGCCCTAGGCGGTCAACTCTCGCATCAAAGCACCTGCATTTGAATAGCCGCAACCTCACACCTGTACTCCAGGCTTGAGAGAATTGGCGAAGGAGCACCCTCTCCCGTGGCGACAGCGTGATTACGTATACGAATTAATAAAATAGAATCGATAGAGTTGTTACAGTCGAGCGTGGGGCGAGTTTGAGGCTGAGGCTTTGTTGTCAATGTTCGGGTAAGTTGCGGGGAAAGAGACATCCGCGCACGGTTCAAATAAACACGTCTTCACGTGCAGCGCTAATTCCAGAATGTATTAGTCTTAATCGTGGAGGAAATCTGTGGGTGCCCATCGTTGTTGTCGTCCTGCTATCCCACCACAAAATCTCCCCCGCACTCGGTCCCTCCCATCCTCATGGCAATGTTCTCTAATTGAAAGATGCCGCCGCTACAGTTAAGAGATGAAGGGAATTACCGGTACCTGTTTCCGCATTCGAGGAGAATCGCCGGTAGGGAAACTCGGGGGTACAGGGCAAGAGAGTCAACTTTGTCAGACAAATCCCTACTGCTTGCGAGAAGTACTTTCGCCTTCCGCATTCCAGCAACTCTGCCGGATGTGGATGCCGGATGTGGAAATAGACAGTATATATTGATGCTGGCTTATCCCCGACCCACTCAGGGATCATGTCTTGCTAACCAAACGCGATCGTCAACACCACAGTATTGAGGAATCCAGGCTGAAACCCCGAAGAACAACCGGTGCCAGTCCTCACCCTTACCCAGCCGGCTATTGGGATGGAGGTATGGTCAAATTATGAACTGATCTCCCTACACGGCGGTTGAAACAAAGTTTTAATCGTCCCTAGCGCTTAATCCCACCCACAGAATACTCCGAGACGCCTCCACCACAGTGCTCGGGGATACGTCACGTTGCCGGTCTCAGAAGAACGCTTTCTCCACCTTCTGCTAGCTGTCACAACCCTGTACCAAGGTTTTGGCCAAGTCCCGTTTTCTGGTTTGGCATTCAAGGGCCAGGCCAACCTGGATTCCATACACCCCACTTTTGGGGGTCACTGAGTATTGGCGTTGACCAACACGGGATTTTTCCTTTGCTTCATGCCTCACATGGGCCTCACTTGCCTATTCTTGTGGGCGTCTCGTCATTCTGCTCACGTTTCCATTCTGCGGAGTACACGTCATATCTCCCAATCGGTCCCCTCCACAGCGTCTCTCGCGTCGTGGCTCATGCTAACTAGATTCAACATGGACGGCTTCGCATGTTGTACGATAGCTTTCTCCCAGATGCCAGACTAAGTTATGGACCAACTCGAGCATTAAAGCCTTGGTGCCTCGGAAGTGAACAACTTGATATCTTTTAGCTCCCATTGTCACAGGATGGGGAACTATGTGTGGGTGAGATCGACATCTTTGAGCACAGGTTTATTTATTGAATTTGGAGTGTAATGATGGGCTCAAACGACTGCTCCAAGTTGCCAATACTCACCGCCAAGCCTGGCAGTTTTCGCCTCGAGCAACTCGAGTTTCAAGCCTCGCGGCAGCCCAAGCAGTCCCGGGATGAGGCTCTAACTCGACTATGCATAGAACATGCCGTGTCACAAGATGCGGCGGGTGTCGCCGCTATGCAAAATCGATCGCCGTTCGCCAGTTTCGAGCCATGGTACGCGTCCACCAAATTCATCCAACCTCCAGACTTCTTATACTGCAGCACTGCACATCAACTCTCTTCGTTACTTCTGTGAAGACATTTTAAATAACCATATCTAATTCTTTTCGCGACACCTTCAATTCAAACATAGTAAATACCTTCGTCATGTTCTTTTCATCTTCCATTCTCATCGCCGCTCTCGTCGGTGCTGCGCAGGCGCAAACCCCTAAGGGATTCAAACCAGCGGCTGAAAAGCAACTGGATGTTATCTTCAACACCACATCAGTCAAGACACCGGGCGAGCTGTTATCAAAAGCTAGTATGTTCCCGTCTCAACGAAGTATCCAACGGGTCTCTTCGAACGTCTATAATCTCTATCACCAAGCCAAATACTAACCATCTTCAGCAACCGCCACCCAACCCCAACTCGCCCTCCCTAACACCATCTCCGCCGCCGCCGACTTAACCTTCATGTTCGTGATGCTGGACCTGGATGTTCCCCCAGCCCAAAACAGTACCGAGCGCCGGGTTCTTCTTCATGCACTCAACACGGGCTTTAAAATGACATCTCAAACCGTCGGTGGCTCGGCCAAACTCCTCGTGTCCTCTTCCAAAGGCCCAGCCACCTACTTGGGCCCCGGGCCACCCGCCACAGACACAATCCCGCATCGCTACGTGCAGCTCCTCTTCGAGCAGCCGGAAAGCCTCAAAGTCTCAGCGAGCGACTTCGCAGATACCAGTGCGCGCATTAACTTTGATATCAACAAATTCATGAAGACGGAGAATTTAAGTGCCCCAATTGCTGGTAATTTCTTCACAGTGGATGGAAAGGCAGCGGCGGGTGGTGCAGCGGGCGGTGCAGCGGCGAGTGGGACTGGTAGGGGTGGAGGCGCAGCGGCCACAGGTACCGGTAGGGGTGGAGGTGCGGCAGCTACAGGAACTGGCGGCATGCCGAAGAGTACAACAGAGCCATTCTTGGGCAAAGCAGGGAAGTCGGAGAAGAGCTTTGCGTTGGCGGGTGTATTAGGTGGGCTAGCTTTGTTGGTGGTGTAGGGTAAAGGTAGAAGGTGGATGCAAATGGAAAAGACTACTATTGGGCTGGATTGTTTAGATCATGTACTGTATGATAGAATGAGATTATGAAATAAAAGGTCTGTGCAGCTAGTGTTGAATTCCATGGCCCTCATTATTCGCTTTTGAACAATTCGTGCTGGGATATCTAGGCAAAAACTTGGACCATATTCTCTGGTTCTGGCTTGTGTCTGATCGCCATGGACGGGAAATCCGAACCCTGAACACACCCCAACCCAACCCTCATGTTAGAGATCGAAATAGAATTGTATATGCTTACAAATTCCACCCGGGTTTCATTACGACGAGTAGAAAGAGCCGTTGATACTGAGGCAGCCAAGGTGAATTTAGTGCATGCATGAATTTGAATTGCATATCTGCCAAGACGACATCCAACTCCACAGGATCATGCTACATGATAAATTCTACGTTTCTATGTCATGCATCATGAACTCGTCAGTCATGTCTCTTTTCTTGATTTTCGTAAAGCAAAGCGTGCACATGGAAATGGCCTCATTCACTAGACCAAGAACTCCTAAGAACAGAAAGCACAATCATAAAGTTCCTTGTCCCAATGTCGACAAAGCGAACCCACTAAGCCCACATAGCCCTAAACTTGGCATCAAACTCCTCCCTCAGCATCTTGAATGATTTCAGCACGTTCATGAGACCGGTGCCTTCTTCCCAAGCGGGCTTGGCTTGCATCTGCGCGATCTCGAGCTCCCTCTTCTTCTCTTGGGCAGCAATCTCAGCCTCTAGGTCCTCCTCGTCGGCATCGTCATCCCAGTCTTCTGCAACCTTCTTTTTCTTCTTGACTTGCACGGTGAGCTCTTGCTTGATTGGTCCAGCTTTGGCAACAGTCGACATTGTAGAAGCGGTATCGTATCCCGAGTCGTTTTCAGGTACAAACTTATCTTCTTGGCGTTCTTCCTCTTCATCCCCCTCGCCCTTGATGTCGCTCAGGTCGGACTCATTGGTGAGGTTCATAAAGTTGGACAGGCTAGTAACAATAGTGGCGAGCACCATGCTGAAGTCGTTGAGCACAAACCAGACATCTCCGCGTCGGATTCGGTTCGCGTTCGCAAGCGCAGTGGTATCTCCATGCATGTAGAAGTCATACAGGTACGCATTGAGCGGCAACTCAGACTCTTCGGGATAGAGACCTATATATGGCACTACAGCTTCCTCAAGGAAGACACCAGAACGGCTGGTAGTGCATAGCTCATGAATAGACTCAAAGTTGTCATTATGACCTGACAGGGCAACGAAGGAGGATCGAATTGTCGTTGGTGGGAAGCGTTGCAAGCCTTCAGCAGACTTGGGAACTGAATCGCTGCCAACTTTGACCTTTGTTAGTGGGAGAGAATTATCTTTCTCGTCAACATGCTGGTCGACAAAGGTTTTGACATAGGCGGTGAAGATTCCTAATGTGGCTTTGTTGTGGCTACGGAGGATCTCGGCAGCTTTGGTGGGCATAGGGGGCAAGAAGACAATCGAAGGGCTTCGCTTTACAACCTCTTCGATGAACTCCTGATCGGCTTGTCTGCAGTATTGCCGGCCAAATAGATGTGCCATAGTGAGCATGAGTTCACGTATGATTGTCTCTGGATTCTTCTCGACATTCGCGCACAGCTTGTGAAAGAAGCCGTCTTTTAACAAAGCATGGAAGGCGAATGCAGAATTCTCCGTAAAATAGAGATGGCTCACAATTCCAGCAAAATTCAACGGAGATCCATGTCCGTCTAGGAGATACTGTCGTCGGAGGTACTCGATAGAGAAGCGTAGATGGTGAAGCACTGTCATCTTTGACTCTTCACCACCCAAGTATAGTCGAGGCTGAGACAACAAAGAATTTACGGACCGGACAGCGAACGGTGAATTTTTAGATTCATCGAGAAGTGTGAAAAGACGTAACACCAGAGTAGTTGTGATTGGGAAGTGGCCGTTGAGATCAGGCAAGCGGGAACTGATAAGTCGGTGGATCTTGCTCATGGAGATACCATGGAACACAACATTTCCAAGCATGTCAAAGCCACGACGACCCGCACGACCAGCAGCTTGCCGGTAATTGAGGGCCGTCAAGAATACCGAGTCCCCGGAGAAGACTACAGTCTTGCAAGGCATATTAATACCAAGTGCAAGGGTTCCTGTTGCTACAATGACACGTAGATAGCCTTTTCGGAACAAGATCTCCACAACTTGTCGATATTTACGGTTCAAACCAGCGTGATGAACCCCAACGCCTCTGCGTAGAGAGTCTAGTAGCCATTCGGGTAATTCGCGTCGGATGAGTTCCTTCATGTATTTTCCAAGCTCTTCTTGCGTCATTTTCTTGTTGTCCGCAAAGTGGAAACTCTCCACAGGCGCATCAGGATTGAATGAAGCCCAGGGACTAGCTTCGTTGCTTGCCGAGTCTCTCATGAGATCCTCCTTTGTGAGCCCCTCATCGTCCCCGCCACCCCCTTTCTTTTTAGGCACTTTGGGTGGCCCTCGTTTTCCAGCTTTCTGCATCGCTTTCTTCCAGTCCTCCCACTTTTGCAGAGTGGCTTTCCACTTGGGACTGGCATCTTTCCAGGCAGTCTCTGCACTGACCAGTTGGCTAAGAATAGTTTGACAGATTTTCTCGCACATTCCTCGATCATAATTGAATATGATACCCGGGAGCCCATCTTGTTCATGTAGCTTAGAGAGTAAAGGTAGGATAGTGTCCGCATCACGATATTCGTCAGGCTCCGTTCGATCCAACTCTTCCTCGATTTTAGTCTCTTCCTTTTTGCGCTGTGCTTCGAGCTGGAGTTGGAGCTCATCTAGCGGACGGCCAAGATCCTGCATAACAGCCTCGAAAGGTGAGTGTGTATCTGCAATCCACTCTCGAAGGACAGCCTTCAGGCCAGCTTCCCATTTGATAATGTCAATCTTCTTTACAATTTCAGGAAGAATAGTGGATGGTTCCAATGCCTTGTCAACAGGATATTTGGAGGTTTGATGTTTTGACATGCTCTGCCATAGCATGAAGCAGTCACGTGCCTCGAAGCTAAGATCAGAAGGCATCCCACGAGCTCGGTTGATCAAGCTTGATACCGGGTGAAGAAAAGTAAAGACGCCAGTGTCATCCAAACCCAATTGAGCGAACGCACGGTGATCCGATAGCCCTTCAAACTTGAATGATGTTGGAGGATTGTAGTAGAACTTCCGCAAGTCCGAATAACGGTGTGGATGTGACACCATGACCAATTCGTTACCAATGGCCTTCTGTGTTGAAGTAAGCCACGCATTGAATTCTTCAGGATTTCCGATCGTAGCTGAAAGGGCAATAATTGGACAAGGTGCTAGGAGTAAGAGCTGCTCCCAAATGAGACCATCCTCTGCTTGGCCAATGCAGTGCACTTCATCGAAAATTATCCACTTCACACGTTTCGACCAAGAGTTAGCATTGGCTGGAGCGAGTAGCATGATCTGAAGGATGTGGGGCACCGTCACCAAGATTTGACACCCGGTGGGATTGTTGATACGATAATCCCTAGTGTGTATTCCCCAGACAGAATTACCGGGATATTTGTACTGTTTAGAGAAACGACCCTGTACTTCGGCGGCGATCTGGTTAACGAGAGCTTTTGTGGGTGCTACGTACACCAACACATCGTCATCGTTGGATTGTAGGACCTGTTGCATAGCGTAAAATGAGATGAAGGTTTTTCCAGCTGATGTGGGTGCAATGACTAGTAAACTTCGTTTTGCATCAATCTCATCAAGAACTCTGCGCTGCCACGCGTCTGGCTCAAAAGGAACGCGGTGATCGGGGGCAGAGTCAATACTGCGCTCAAAGTAAGGCCCACAATGAGACAATTGAAATTGCCTTGCCGAAAGAGGAATGGCCAGGTCCAAAGTCGGGGGGGTTTGCAAGGCAAAGGAAAAGGCCAGTTTCCGATCACCATTGGGGGATGAGATGTTTACATGAGGCAACTCGAGGATCTTAATTGTGGTAGTGAGACAGGTGGAAACCGTTTTCGTAATAGATCCACGCAACTTGGAGAAAGTGTTGATTGTGTCGAAAATGAGAGCGGCAACATGGTACCCTTTCTCTTTACTCTTCTCTTTGCAATGAGAAATCCACATGCCCAACAGAACATTGAGCATATACAAACGCACCTCCCCCTCGAGAGTTTCTCGTTTCAGATCAGTATTTAAGGTTGTTAGGTACTGTTTTGTTTTCTGATATCGTCCCACCAAAGTCGGTTCTTTCTCTAGTGCTGTGCAGGTCAGCCGCCAACCCTGGAGAATCTTTTCCGATGAAACCTCGTCTTTTTTGCTCTTTGTGGCAGCAATTTCCGCCATAATAGCCTGCTTTTTCGTTGTTCCACCTTTCTTTCCACCCTTGGCGTTGGCCTTGGGCTTTGCATTTTCTTCTTTCTTCTCGGTCGGAGGAAGTACTTTCTTTGCACCAGTAGTCACAATTTCAGGCTCGAGAGTCCTTCCGACGGCATTTGTGAGGCTAGCTGCATATGCCATCATCTCCGCCATAAACCATTGATTTCTGCGGCGTGCGAAGAATTGTTGTTTTGCGCTTCGAAGTTGCTGGTCTTCACGAAGTTTTGGGTCTATCGGACGTTTTGTGTTATGCCAATGTGAGACTTCTCGAAAGATTGTGGCAGAAGTGGCGTCGGCGATTTCACCGGCCCTGTCCACTGCTAGGTGGACAGGTGCCAGATGATCCTCAAATACGGCGTTAGAGAACGGCAGCACAGAGTAACCTTCTACATCCTTTCCAGAACCTAGAACGCCGATGGAGTTTGACATAGGGGCACCCACGGAAGCGGTGATCGATTTCGTGTCGCCGAGAGATCCCAGCGCACTTACGAGGATGTCAAAACGCTTGCCAGTTCCAAGAGAGGTGTTATTAACACAAGCTGCAAAGAGCTTTCCATCGATCAGATCTGCGACATCGCAGCTGAAACTCAGACCAGTGATGTCCGTTGCCCAAGCTTTAGACTCCAAAATCCTGCGAGCTTCTGGGCAGAAGTCCAATAGAAATTTGGTGGCCTCTGTTGAGACAACAGTATTTCCTAGAAAACGTTCGGCCAGGGGAAGCTCGGATAACAGGGCAGTATGTCGAAGAAGGGCTGATAGAAACGATGTTGACGTCTTATCCTTGGACCCAATCTTTGCTACTAGCAATACGACAAGATACTCACTCTCAGAAAGCTCACCTTGGGCGCTAGCTTTGATTTTACTCAATATTGCTCGGCCCTGAGAATTTGGATTTACTTGGTCTTGAGAGGCGTCACTTGACTCGAGTTCCTGCAGATTGGTCAGGTCAAGACCCTTGTATACACATACAGAAATAGTCAACGAAAAGGAAAGAAGGGAAATAATTACCATCCTTGAGACATCACTCCTAGTATGACGGGAGTTCTCGAGCACTGTGGTTACAACCTTGGTATCAAGCCATTCCAGGCCATTGACCAATGCTGCATTGTAACCACGCTCCATAAACCAGAAAATGAGCAAACGAAACATCGTCTTCACCCGCAGTTCGATCTCGTGAGTCTCACGGTCCTCTTCCTCTAATGCGTCCAAGCTCTTGCCCTGGATCAACCCTCTGCGTGATATGCCTGACGACGCTCCATCGTGGCACATGATGAAGTACAAATCCGTGGCCTTCATGTACTGAGTGAATTCATGAGAGCGAACTGAAGGAAATACATGAATCTCGATATCCGGGTGGCTGGACTTGAGATTGGCACGGAGATGGCGAATGATTGCAGCCCGAGCAAGCAAGTACTTCTCTCGGTTGTCGGGGGTTACGGAGTGGGGTACACATAGTTCACGATTTTGATCGAAGAAGGCTATGTGGAAGTTGCATCGCCTTGCAACAAGACCTTGCAAGAAATTCTCGACGGCGTAGGTAGCATGGAGTAGTTGGAAGCCAGGGTCAAAATCGATGTGCTTGTCGTTGAAGCAGTTTAAGAGAACAGAGTCTCCTTCAATCAGGAACAGTTCATTACCGGCATAATCGCCGACAATATCCACGCGGCGACTGTGAATCTTTGAGTACCATTCCAGGACGGGGCTCAAGGCTGTCTCCACTTCGGACGACACGTCGCTACCGCTGCCGCTGTCGCTGCCACTGGTGGACATGGTTTCGCTCACTTGGGCCTCTTCCTTGTGAGTCGAAGGTTAGTCTGAGATGAGAGAGTTCATGGGGCAGGCAGAGTGTGCCTTTGAACTGGGAAGAGAGCGTGTTGGAGGCAGCAGGTGTTGGACTGCACGAAAAGGGCGGGCGGACGTGAGTGAGTCCAAGGTTGGAATGGTTGCGAAGCTTTGCCGCCGCAAGCAATTGAGGGCAGGACCTCGGAAGGAAATTCCCTGTGCGCGGCGCTAGGCCACATTCGCCTCGCTTAGAGCGCCAGTGAAACGAGAGGGACGCCGCCAGCGAGGTTTGGTGCGGGATGAGCAATCAATGCCTACCACGCCCTAACAAATAGAAGAGTGAACGAGACCGCTCTGGCGTTCGCAATAACGGCGCCAAGAAAATAGATGGGCCTCGTCGCTCGAGGGCCGGGCCGCACTTCGCTCCGACATTATCCGGGGAACCCTGACATGCGTTCCCCCATGTACCCTTAGACCACAGAAAGCAAATCAACATGCCAGGAACCTACAAAGGCTGCAATCATGTTTCAGAATGGTATTCTGTGATACAAAGAGGGCCAGGCACACATTGAGCACACTGAAAGCTCAAAAAGGTGATACTACCGGTATGTATCCGTTGTCATGTCCAATCTGCTACACAGCTCCCGGGAATTGCTTATGGCGTTTTAATAGTGGCAAAGTGATGTACTACTCCAATATACAATCGCGCTTAGGGTTAGTCACTGGTACGATACCCCTCTGGAAATAATTTGCGCTGGGCCTCTCTGTCCTCGTGCAAGTCATACTAATCATACCTAGAATCTTGGGGGCGTAAGATTTTGCTCTCCCATAAGAATAACTATAGGTTGAATGTTCTTATTTATGGATGCAAATTGAGTTCGCCGCTTTTTCTCTCCAACCTCAGGTGCCATGTTACCACTAATTGGAATGAGGTCAAACTAACCGTAAATGCGATAGACATTAAAACAACCTAGTCTAACCCTCGAAGTACTAGGACTCTTAGTAGTACCACACCATGCCGCGCCATGGTGAGGCTTGATTTATATAAACAGCCACAAACAAGTATGGTAGCACAACTGCTTGAGAAGCACAATAATCTGTAGTTTATTTTTTTTGGAATAACCAGAATAGTAACTACTTGCTACTAATGAAATCTTTTAGGGGCCTATACTAGTATTACATAGGGTGGAAGCGCGATAGTAAAAAGACAGTGCGGGTGAACTGGAGAGGTGAACGGGATAAACAAAACGGGTTAAAACGTGGCAGAGACTAAGTTATACCGGTAGTATTGAATAGTCGGCATTTCATGGCGACTGCAGAGCAACTTTGACTTCAACAAATGATTAGCGTTCAGTTCAAACATGTATATGACAATTCTCTTCTACATACCGTCTTATGGAACTAATCTCAACATGAGAAATATTGCCCTCTTAACCGGCCATTCCAGAACCATTTATGGCGGAGAACATCAGATTCGGAACGGAGCATTCCCAGGATCTTCCTACAAGTGTAGAAACCCATCTAACCCCATCTTTAAGCAAATGAGTGGAAGATCGATCGAGTGTCGACCAAGATTGATTGCTGCTAACTAGTTCCGGCTCAAATTCATCTATTTCTTCACCCTCCGTGTCTGAAATCGCCTAGTGTGTCCAAATCTGCGCCTAGGATTCCGAAAAGTGCTACGACAACAAAATATCTAGCCGACAGCCCGGAACAACAATTCTCTTGTTCCAGCGCTCATATTAAGAAGGAGAAAGAATGTCCGGGGCGGGAAGTATGGCTTCTGTATTTAAAAGCAGCCCTGTAGAAGCGTCAATATTGCATCCCTCAACCTTTTGTCCAGTTCCCCAATTCTCTGTGGGAACAATTCCATAATGCGTCTTCCTCTCCTCTCCGCCCTCATTTGCATCAGTGGAACTGTTTCCGCACAGACCCTCACTTCAAGCCTCACCCAGGTTTCCTCCTTCGGCCCCAACCCGCGCAATGTCTCAATGTACATCTACGTCCCCAAGACCCTCGGCCCCAACCCACCTATTCTTGTAGTTCCTCATTGGTGCCACGGAACTGCACAGGATGCTTTCAAAGGTCGACCTTATGCTTCTCTTGGAGACACCTACGGCTTCATATCGATCTATCCTTCCTCACCCAATGCTGCTGACCAATGCTGGGATGTGAGCTCCAATGCATCTTTAAGTCACGGAGGTGGTGGGGATGCGCTGGGGATTGTATCAATGGTCCATTGGACACTACAAAAATACAGCGCAGATCCCGATCGAGTGTTTGTAACAGGCACAAGTTCTGGTGCTATGATGACGAATGTGCTCCTGGGGAGTTATCCGGATGTCTTCGCCGCAGGAAGTGCATTCGCCGGTGTACCGTTTGGTTGTTTTGCCGGTGATGGCTTTGGAGTCTGGAGTGATGCTTGTGCGACTGGAAAAATCATCAAGACGGGCAAAGAATGGGCAGCCATGGTGAAGGATGCGTATCCAGGCTATAGAGGGTTCCGGCCCAAGATGCAAGTCTGGCACGGGACGGCGGATACAGTTCTCTATCCGCAGAATTTGAAGGAGGAAATTAAGCAGTGGACGAGTTTTTTTGGGTTCAACGAGCTCCCGACAGTGACGAAGAAGGACTCGCCACTCAAGGGGTGGACAAAGAGCGTATATGGGGATAAATTCGAAGCATATGAAGCAGAAGGGGTTAGCCATGATATTCCAAATCAGGCAGATGCAGTGATGAATTGGTTTGATTTGAAATGCAAGAGCGGAAATGGGACGGTTTGCTTTTCGAGGAAATCTTATGCATAGGATCAATTTTACAAGATATCGCACTGCCATTTATAATCTTCCAGTGCAACTCCCATGGGTTCCATAATAATATTTTAACACTCCCCCGTCGCACTGCCCCCCTCACAAACAGGCCCAGTGCACTCCCATCCTTCTTTCACTCCAACATTCCCACACAGATAGCTTGCCGCTGCCGTCCCATCCGCAAGTCTGAGATCAACACCACTTAGCTCAATCCCCGTACAAGGCTCTACGGCACTACACTGGAGGCTCGCAACTCGGCTCGACTTCGTCGTGCCTACCAACCCTGCAATGCTCACGTCTCTGATCTGAAACTGACTATTTGTACAATTTCCCACACCAGGTGCTCCCTTAAACCGGGTGCACTGACTAATTGCAAACGCTGCACCACGCATATTTTTAGTGGTCAAATTCTTCAAGCTCATATTCTCTGCATATCCGAGCCCGCCACCGCCGCCATTTGGTGGATAGCCGTTTTGGTCATCAGTCCAAGTTTTAACATAAAAGGCGTGCAACGTGTTTTCAAAGTACACATTCGATGCTGAGATGTTTTCAATGGTCTCTGTGACATCATTGAGTTGACCAATAGATCCGATGGCGATGCCGAGGCCACCGTAGAATTTTGAGTCTGTGAGGGAAATTGATGTGCTATTTGCTTTGAAGGATATGCTATCGTCACCGTTGTACACTGTCCAATTGCGGAAGGATAGATGCGAGGAGAAGATTGTGTCAGCGCCGTCAGTGTTTGCTAGGTTTATATCTTAGCCAATTTATTCATTGATAACAACTGCCATTGGGAGTCTGAGCGGAAAGAATGCCTTACAGCTTTGGAAACGATTCCCCGTATTGTTTATGAAAATGTCGTTGAACTCGCTACGATGCGAGTTGATAATCGACATTGTCCACATCTGACTCCTGAGAAAGTTTACGCCCTTCACAATCGAGTTTGCAAGACCATTAAAAGTAATTTGATGTGGTCTGCCAGGATAATTCGACGTGTTTGGCTGTTGGCGTATCCACTCGTACCAGTAATCTCCATTTCCATCAAGGGTTCCCGTTCCATGGCCATCGATCTTGAGGTTGTTTCCGCCGAGGATGAACGCCGTGGATTGATTTTGGTAACCAACGGGGAGTGAATTATTGAGCCAGTATTGAATGTCTGTACTCCACTATGGACAATGTTACATCATACATTTAGACAAATACTTTTGAGAGAGATTATTTACCAACAGTGTCCCTTGAATATCAATGTGCACGTCCTCAAGACCGGTTATGTTCAATACTGAGTTCACATAATAGGTAGTAGGTTGGAAAACCACTTTTCCATGGTGGCCACACTCTTTGAAAGCAGAACGAATTGCTGGTGCATCATCTGTTGTGTTCGTACCACTGGATTTGATAGTGCACGTCTTACGTCCCTTCGATGGACTTGCAGTCGTGAGGGATGCGAGTACCCATGGTATCGTGAGGTAGTGGAGATGCATAGTGGGAGATACAAAGGATTTGACTTTGAATAAAGTGCTAGGAGGAAGTTCCTTAAGGCATCGCATGTGGATATATGTATAGTACCTTCTCCAAGAATAGACATTGAGATTCCTGGTCTGTCGGTGTTCGGTACAGTGTTAACACCTCGATTGTTCCTTACCGGCTATCATACCTGAAATGGTAATATTTGCGGTTCCTTTCCTTCGATCTTTGAGCGTGAAAACAAAGTTCAGAGATGCTAATGTGCCAATCTGGGGAAGTCCCGGGGTAAGCCGAGGGGCTCCGTTAATGAAGAGCATGGACCTCAAATTTGCACGAATCGGAATATTTTCAGTCACTGTAAAAGCGGAACGATGCTCATTTCACGGAGATCAATTATTCTTCCCCGGTACCAATTGCGCCGAGCACGAAAACAAGGGCAAAATTACAGACTTGGTGTCTGGTGAACCTCTATGACAAGTGTTGATTCTACTATAGTTTGACCCCTCTACCTACTCAGGGAACACTACCCCACATCCAGCACACTACTGTGCCTGTCAGGCGGAATTACACCAAATCATACCATCATATCGATCAGATGTCCAAGTAGATAATTTAGTAGTTTGAGAGGATGCTCTAATCACTAAATGTATGGTCGCATTTTGGGTAAATCGGTGTCACCACAACACTCTTATCTACTGCTTTCCACCGGTAGGGATCCTAAATGCAACCACGGCCTCCCCATGAGCAAATGCTTTGTCAACCCTATAATAGCCCTTGCGATCAAATTGAAGAACATCATCAACTTTCAAGTCTGCCACATTGCAATCCGCTACAGCCTTGGTGCGTACCTCGGTCTTGGGGTTCAAGAAATCTTCTAGATTGTCCTCGGCATCGAGTTTATCCTTCGTGATGAGGTAGTCGAACTCAACCAGCTCCACCGGAATGAGGTTCTGATCAGTTGAGAGCCAGGTCACTTTCTTCGAGGTTTTCTTGACGTCGCCTTGGAGATGGAGCTCAAGTTCTAGGCCGGTGACAGTCTTCAAACCGGACGGGGTTGATAGAGGATTGATAGAGTGGGTGATCTTACGGACAATGGCATTGCCCCAATTCATGAGAGTAATTTCTTCATCTTGGGCGAACGATTGCGCATCTTCTTGCTCTAGGAGGACAGATGAGCTGAATACAACCTTTTTCTTGCCTAGATCAGTGAATTTGGCGTGCTTTTGCTTCTCTTCCGTATAGACACCATCACGAGCTCCGATGATTGTGACGGGTACCTTGGCCTCTTCTGAAATAGCTGTATATCGTGCAGAAATAGGGTCGATGTACTTTTTGTTGGTTGCCCAGAACGCGTGCCAGTCTTGATTCACAATGTTCTTTGAAGGCCCCTGTTTTAGGATAAACTCGCGAAGAGCCGGAATTGTAACACCTCGACGACGGACACCACGAACAGTAGGCATGCGAGGGTCGTCCCATCCCCAAACGAAGCCAGTGTCTACGATGCGGGTAAGCTTGCGTTTGGAAAGAAGAGTCTTGACGAAATTGAGCCGAGCGAAGCCCCAGTTGTAGACATGACGCAGCTTTAGCGCTTTGAGGAACCATTGATACTGTGCATCGCGGTCGTTATACTCGGTGGTACGGAGTGCGTGGGTAACTCCCTCAATTGAATCGACAATGGGACAGCAGAAGTCGTATGTAGGATAGACTTTCCACTTGTCACCTGTGCGATGATGGACATCCGCACTGCAACGGTAAATAACGGGGTCGCGCATCGCCTTGTTTGGATCGTCCACTGAAATCTTGGCGCGGATACACCACTTGATACCCTCTTCTGTTCCCTTTGCCATTTCCTCGAAACGGACAAGGTTGTCCTCGACTTTGGAGTCACGACGCTCGCTAGCAATGCCTTCCATTCGCTCATGGCGCATCTTCTCTTGGAGTGTATCATCTGCATATGCATTTCCGTCCTTAATCATCTGTACACAGTAGTCGTATAGCTCCTGGAACCAGTCACTAGTGTACGAGACTTTATCGGCCTTGATCCCCATTAGTGCGAGATCCTCAACAATCGCATCTTGGAACTCCTGCTTTTCCTTGATGGGGTTGGTATCATCGAATCTCAGTAACATTGTGCCTTTGTATTTTTCGTGGGCGAAGTAGTCATTGAGGAGGGCAGCCTTCGCGTGGCCAATGTGGAGGTACCCACTGGGTTAGAAAGTCAGCAATCGAATGACCAAAGCATTTTCGCACAATACTTACGAAGGCTCGGGAGGGAACCTTGTGACAATACCGGTTCCATCCCCAATTCCCTGAAGCCCAATATCATAACTCGCGCCTTCATCCTCCTTGCCCTTCACCTTCTTCTCCTCCTTGGTGCGCTCTGGCAGGGCGGTCTCCTTGCCATACACATCTTCGATGTACCTAAACCAGCGACACAGATTTGGCATCAAGCTCTGCTTAACATACGCATGTGCGACACGGTTCTCGCGCAAGGTCTTCCAGACAATAATATCAGCATCGGTAAGAGTGTAGCCAACGACATGGGTGCGGAGGGTAAGGTGGGCATCGAGTTCGGCGAGGTTGGGCTCGATAGCTTTAAGGTTGAGGGCTTTCAAGCCCTCGGCACGGTCTTGCCACTCTTTGATTTGTGCGTCCATGTTGATGGTGTAAGGAGAGAATTATGAAGAGCAGAAATTTGTCTTTAGGTTGATTGATGAGTCGAAATACCCCGCCTAACTAGCAGTCTACCTTCTTCTTATCGATAACGGCTTGGCATAAACACTGGGCGAGTCAGATGTCATCCAGGGAAGTGGGTACTACAGAGAGTGACAGAGCGCGAGCATATTAAACCACAAATCCCAGTTAAAAAGAACATCTGCGAAAGGGTGCTCTGATGAATGATCGAAATACCAAATGCTCATAAATTTAGCTCTAACATCGAAGATGGGCATTAAAAGGTAGGACCGCCACAAAATCGAACAGAACGCCGTCCACCATAGTCTCCCGAATCAAAACACCTAAACCGCCAAAATGCTAAATCCACAGAGGCCGTCGCTAGCAATGCAATGCAGACCAGTGCAAGTATTATTATCGTGAGCCAACGCCGAGCCCTTTCCCCCGGAAAGATGAGAACAGAGTCGTACAGCTAAACATAGCATCAACTGGAAAGTGACTTTTAAAAACGCCCACGATCAAAATAGATCGACTCTTCTTATTCTTACACCGTTCTTTTGAAATTGAAACATCTTTCCCTCTATGCGCAATCCCACTGCGCAAATACACACCACCTCGCGCTCCTATCCGCGAGAACAAGGGCCCTCCAAACGCCCCGTTCACCGATCTTGATTACAGTCTCCCAAACACTACCGTCTGAGCCATCAGAAAGTCCTCCTACGTGCTCACTCTTCCGCAACAATCGGATGATCTTTCCCGACGGAGTTTGGATTGCCAACTTTGCCGGCTTCTGAGGACTACTTGACGAGCTTGATGATGTCTGTGAAGGATCGGTGTAGTTAGACCCAGATGCTGACATACTCTGCATACTCATAGCAGAAGCGGGGCGTGCGAAAGGATTCGGTGATGCGCGACCGTTGATTGCAGTGTTGGTGTCGGGTGATCGATTGAGCGATGAAGGATGTTGGCGGACCGTAAATACGAATGTATTATTCATGACTAGGTTAGAACACTGGGGCTGGGCAACGTAGAGGTCGTTCCGCTGAGCGTGTGGAGTTGGATGAAGGGTCAAGAATGAATATGGCGGGTTATTTCCCGTATGCGTTATCGGAAGCCCAAGTGCCATTGAGTGCGGATTCAGCTTGTTAGAGTGCTGTTTAGTGTTAGCGTGGCCAGCAAAAGAGAAAGAGGGATTGCGTACCATCAAACCGCGTGGGCCGGCATACACCTTTAACACACCATGTCCTTCATCACTTGGCAACAATGCCTTGATGGTGTAACGTTTTTGTCCTCCAATCCACTCTGCCTGTGCTAGGGCTGGCTTTCGGATGACATCACCACTTTCAAAGTAATCTCCATCAGCATCTTGGGAGTATGCCCTGGCTTCGATCTCCGCAATACATTCGACATCTTCAGGTACCTGAACGTAAATATGTGCGAGTTCCAAGTTTTCTAGATTGAGGAGACTAGTATCGAAATCGACCATTTGAAGTTTGTACTTGAAGTACGTTGGAGAAGCACATGGGAGTGCCATCAAGATCTCGTGAGGTTGCGGTGGGCAGATGTGTTGTTGTTCAGGAAGCAACGGAACGTGTGTGTAACAGATCTCCATCGGGCGCGCTAGGAAATACCAGCCATCCGCGACTTGCGAACTAGCATCTGAGTATTGAGCACGCTTAGGGTTGGTTGGTCCGGCAAGTGAGCAGTCGATGATTCGCCATTCGCCTTCAACAATAACCGCATTCCAAAAATGGTTCGGGCGCGCTACACTCTCCAGATCTAAGGGTTCACCGGGGGTTTTTAGATATCCTCGAACAACTTCGGCATGAAGCCCAACTGAAGCGCACATCTCGGCCACTAATATGGCGATTTCTTCTGAGCATCCGCGTTTACTTTGGAGGACATGTCGAGTGTCGATTTCCCCTTCGAAGTCATCCTCCCATGAGATCCGTTCACTAACCCAAGTGAATATAGCTCGCAAACGCTGGACGTCGCTTCTATAAGGTCGACAAATGTAGCCTTGTGCCAGGGTGGCCGGGGTTGTTCCAAGGGGCAGGTTGTTGATGAACCGGGAGCTTTTGTCGACTAAGGCGAGGTTTGACGAATTGAAGTCCGTGGGTTCAGCGATGGGAAGTCCATCGAGTCCTTCGTCGCCCTCGGCAGACTCATACAGAATATCAACCGGGTTGATAACAGGGATATCCATGATTTGGCATCTCTCAGCTCTTTCCATTCTTTCGTTTACACTAAGAGAGTTAGATCTGTTGATATCTCTACGAACCTGAACCCAGTCCACGGCACCTGTCAGACCCATATCGCGGACTGTGGTGGATTGCACTGCAGCTCCTCCAGATATTCCTACGAGGGTGCTGTTTTCCAATCTACTGGCTGCACGGCTTGCAGCTCTTGATGCTGGCCTACTGACCGTACCGGAAGCTATTGTGCTCCGGGCATTGGCAGCCGAGGTCTTTGCAGTATCAATCATTTTTCGAAAGAAACCACTCCTTTTTGGTTTTGGTGTGTTGAGGCCGCCAAGCGGGTGGTGACCATCTTGAATGGCAGGCGTTTCTACCTGGTCATAGCTTGAACCAGGGCGTGCGCGGGAATCGTGACTGGAATGGTAGGAAACGCCAGTAAATGGAGATTCTGGCCGTCCGTCATCAAACCCAAATCCCTTTGACTGTGTATCTTGTGTATTCATCACGCTGAACGGACGGTTTTTCTCGGCCTTCTTCCGATAGTAGCTACCAGCGCTAGTCGAACTCATATTCGTGGCCGAATGACCAGACATCAGGCTGCGATTTGTGCTATTACTGGCATGCGTGGTACTTGTTGAGTTCGTCTTTGTAGTGAACGTTCGTCCGAGTACATTACGTCCTACTTCGTAAGCTGATTTTCGATGCCGTAGGATCCGGGAGCCTTTTCGTTCCACCTCTGGTTCCATATTTCCCATAGCAGAACCTGGACGCGTTAGGAATCTCGAGTTCTTAGGAGGTACCGTAGGCGGCGGTCCAGTTGCATCCTGTGGTAAGAAGAGCTCGTCATTCTTGTTCTTTTCTAATTGCTGCATGTGTCTCAAGCGACTCTCCATTCGTTTCACGTAGTTATGCACTTGGGGGGGACCATCATCAAATTGGGCTTGGCGGTCATCAAACTCTTGATCATCCACATATTCGAGTTCACCACCAATTCCCATTGACGTCTGAGCCCTGACCTTCTTGGCTGATGCCTGATAAACTTGTTCAAAGGCCTCTGGAGACCAGATATTCGGTGGGGTTGGTGGCTCATCCGGTGATGTCTCACTGCGTGAAATGCTCATATCCTGCAAAGAGGACATGACATCATTCATAGCGTTTGTCAGAGGAGAAGGTGTAAAATTCCCTTTAGTGGGTGATCGAGAATCTGGAGTAGCTGGCGCTGGAGTATGATAGTTTCCACGTGGCGGTGCAGGTGATGGCGCCCTGCTAGGGTTGTACGCTACGCGGTGCGGAGGAGGGGGCGGGGGAGGCGAATCTTGGTCTTGAAATGGCGCAGGAGATGGCCCTCGTGAGTAAGCTTGATACTGAAATGAGGGTGCAGGGGACGGTCCTCGCGAATATGGTTGGTATTGAGTCGGGGGTGCTGGCGATACCGCTCGCGAATGAGAGTGATACATCATTGGAGATGCGGGTGACGCAGCGCGAGAGTTGTCTTGATAGTGTGTTGGTGGTGCTGGAGATGCTGCACGAGAGTATCGTTGGTATTGTGCTGGAGGTAGGGGCGAGGGGGCACGCGAATGTGTTCGTAATTTTGGTGGCGGTGCTGGCGACACGGCTCGAGGGCGAGTTTGCCTTGCGGATGTGGGTTTAGGGGATGCGGCGCGTAGATTTGATGCGGGCGTTGGGGCGGGGGATGCAGTTTCGCGACTCTCAGTCGACGACCGCTTCATCGAAGAGTACGGTTTGTGGGTCCTGAGACTTCCATTTGTATTAGGCGATAGCCCTCCCCCCATCTTCTGCTTTATTTCTCGTGCAGCTGCGGCTGGATTTGGAGAGCTCGCCGCGGCATATGCTGTGAAGGGTCTCCGGAACATGCTCTTGCTTTTCTGTGGCACCTGTTTCACCGGCTGTGCGCTGTTCTGCCGCGATATATTCCCGCTTCCATTTTGCGATGCAAGTGGGCTTGCGTTTCGAGACCATGGCTGGAAATCTTCGGCAAGCAGTTCGACGAAGTTTGATGGAAATAAGCCGACCATGCGCCTGTCGCGCTTCAACCGCCCCATCCACCATGATCCATCGCCAGCATTGAGACACTCTATGAGATCACCTTCGATGAAGCCGAGATCGCGTTTAGTCTAGAATTAGGCGGTCAGGAAATGTCCAGAAAGCAAACTCGTCCACATCTCAACTTACCTCTCCACCCCATGAATAGACAGCCTTACACCAGCAAGGAAAGCGTGTAGGCAACGACTGCGCGGGGGGCGCCATTCGCAATGCTATGAAGGAGAACCGAACGGGTGTCTTTGTCGCAGCTCATCCAGCAGGCGTGCGACAGCCAGGCGGCATTCGTTTGTTTAGGAGACTTGGAGTGGCCGACTCGAGCAACAACAACACGGTGTGAGCGAGAGTGGGCAATGTGAAGATTTCGAGAGAACGATTGGACAATGGATGGATGCTACTCTCCGTAGCAGTCGATGCGTGACTGTGGAGGGCGGGGGTTGGTAATAATAGGCCCGGCTATGAAGTATTGAAGCTCTGGTGTTGAGTGTTTTGGGTGCGTTGGCCGGTGAACCGTTCGGCGCCAAGCCGCTAGCACAACACCACAACTCCGAGTCCTGGCCCACACGTCACACTAATGCGAACCTCCTTGCTTTTTCAACAAGGACTCACTGAACTTCCGTAGTCATGTTGCCGTTTCGGCAGCACCTGTCTCGTGCCGCTGCGAAACGAGGCCAGCTCATGCTCTGTGCTTGCACGGTGTGGGCATTCGTTCATGATTCAACCTTTTAATGGTCAATTCATCAATCTAATTCTCCCTATTATTTGCATATCCTCACTTAACGTGTCTGCCAGCCGCGTTCCGAGGTGGTCTGTGGACTACCTTCCATCATTCTCTTACCATGTTTCTATGGCAAGATGATATTCATGGCAACCGCCAATTGGTCCCAAACAGCGCTAAAATCCATCGCACTGCTTCGAGCACATATTATTATAATTATAGAATCACAAAACTCTACTCGAATCATGTCACACGAGGAGATGATAGCCACCGGCGAGTTTTGTTAAGTTTAAAGATGGCCCCTTCATTCTGGAGGCTTAAAGGTCCAGAGTCCGTCTTTTGGAAATCCGGTTCACAAGCGTTATTTCTCCACTCTTCTCTTCTTCAGCCAATAAGGTTGTAACGAGCACCAATTTTCTCAAAAACCGCGCGGCGGTGGGAATGTTTTCAAGCGCTTAAGGACCTCGATGCATGTGTCTGCGAGGACATTAACTTCCTGTTGTCAAAGGACCTAGGTTTCTTTCATCTATTCCTCATTGTGCTCGGCGCTTCAAGACCAGCCGTGAAATCCGTCGAATGAACCTTTTACGTCTTTATAGTACTCACACTCCCTATTTCCTCTAAATACATTTTGGTACTACATATTACAAACACCCAGGGCTTGTCAAATTCAGATTGAAATGAAGTAAAAGAGAGAAATTCATGTTAAGCACAAATATTTATGCAACTGTAATTATAACACTCGGAGGTTCCTAGTATGAACTTGCCCATATCTAGCTTTATTTGCGGTTAGATCAATCTATCCCTCATCGCATTTTTTGATCTATTCTGCTGCAGTAATCATTGTGCAACAAATTGTACAATGATATGATGAGCTTTCTAGGTCAGAGACAAACTGATCTCATTGGGACGGTCAAGAAATTCAATCTCCCTTGCTGGTCACTGCGCCACTATAGTGCCATATTCTTAGGTGTGGCTTGCAGTGAAGCCACCTCACACTATTTTTACAATTTCGGGATTCCACTGACCCTAGCTCTCTTATTTTAAAAATTCGATACGTAACAAAAAGAAAATATGAGAGTGGAGATCTAACGCTATTTCAGTTCCCAGCCTGCCCTTTTATGGATCAGTTGGGAAGCGACAGACTATGGAGTTGATCTGCGATTTACTATATATGGCCTACAATGAAAATATATCCTACGTTATTGCATAATCTAACTCTGCTAATCTTTTTGGCTCCAATGTTGTGACTTTCTCGGAGTAATATATGGTGAATACCACGAACACATCTTGAATAGTGGGGGTATATATCGGTGCGCCGAGAACAGCCGCGTTCGACCCCGTCATTTGGTTGCTTCATTGGTGACCTAAGCCGAGATTGCTGGTTTGCAGCCTTTTGTGGTCCTGAACCCACCGCAATCGAATATAATCATGGTTTCTAATATGATAAGCCTCTTAATCATACATGCAGTTTGCTCTTCATCGAAGCAACAATTGGGCCAAGCGAGATGATCCACTGATACTATCCCGTCATCCGAATGCGGGCACCTATTGGACGTCAGATCAAAGAATCGATACCAAGACCATTAGTTACATTTCCTTTGGTCTTGTTGGAGTCTAAGATAAGCCCTAGGGTGTCCAGGGGCGGTTGAAAGGACTTCACGGTTGGTGGAAATGACTCTCAGACATTTGATATGCATTCTCCACCAGTAATTGAGCCTCTTTATCTATCTGCGTTCCATTCTGTTCCATAGCATGCAAGGGTTACAGCCACTCAACCCGCATGCTCAGGGCCCCGCCTTGGTCTCTGCCAAAGCTATGGGGATTATAAGTTGCATTCAGCTTGGCAACCGCGTAAATGCTAGTAAATGTGAGGCCACTCATAGGAACTGGAAATTTCGTTGGGGTTATTCCTTGATCTACAGTGCTGGAGGTCGAACTGGACAAAGAACATGCACCCTACCATTTGTCCCATGAGATGTTCGTAGACTTGATTCGAATATTCTCTTCACAGCTCTTCACAGCTTTATACTTGCTTGTTCAGTTGTCACAGCGAACTTTTGCAGCATAGTTGCGCCTTGCTCCCACTTTTGCACGACTGGCACGCGGCTTCGTAGCCCCTGCTAAGGCATGCGAAAATTGCAGGCGCCAAGATCAGCAAACTATTCTTTTCACCATTACAACACATACCACAAGTATGTTTTTGGATTGCGTCAAGACTAGCTTTCATACAGGGCATACTAAGCCGCTTTAGTTGATACCATCAAATGGCGCACTGTTTTGGTAAGTTGGATAATCTTGCGATAATATTTGCCCAAGGGGGTATCTAAATTCGGCATGACAGTTGTACGGCAAATGCTCCGATCCTCAATAGTTGGGCTAGAAAAAGCAATCCAAGTCACCATTTCCTGTACAGTTTCTGCAGTTCGGAGGTGTGGGGACAGAATTGTGTACGATGAATTATTGCCCTGAAATTTCATGTAGGATAATTACGAATTCAAGGTCAATATTCGGAATCTTCCGAAATTTTCATATTTGTGGTAGACAAAAACAGTTTTGACACAATCTTTTCTCTCGTTTGCTTGGAAAAGGGTAGGAGTTGAATCCGAATGCAATCATCACAACTTGATCCTGCTGACGCATTCCCCTTACGGGGATGAAAGCACTGACCAGCCCACTGCCCGAATAATAAAACTCCACATCTTCGAAACCAATCAATAACAGCCTGAGCCAAGACTCCATCCGGATCACGCGGTAACTCAGCTTGCCAACCAAGTCTCAAATATCCCCGAGTCATAACCGGCATGCAAGCCCCAGATTCCGGCAGTCGGTAGCCCATTTCGAAGATCACTCTTGTGATTCCCCGGATCTTGGCATACGTGATCAATGCCAGATGGTTGGGTGGCGGGTTATACCCGGGAAGCTTGGCTGGTGTTCTACCGTTCTACCAGGCTTGGCTATAGGGTTCCTAATTACAACATATATTGACGACTTGTGTGAATGCTAGGAGAATTCCAAGATGGGCAGATGAATCGCATATGACTGGAATAAGATGCTTCCTCCAATGGAATCTGTCCCCACATAGAATATCTGGGATTGGAAGACATAAATACTCGTCCTCGAGTTCTTTACGAGAAGCAGCAGCACGCTCCAATTCCACTCCTCCCAAATCTTTAACTTTAGGCTTCACGAATATGAAGGCTGTCTCTGTCCTCGCGCTCTTGGCGCCGCTTGCCAACGCGCATTATATTTTCAACAGGCTCATCGTCAATGGCGCCTCCATCGGCGGCGAATATGCCTACACCCGCAAGAACAGCAACTCGTACAACCCAGCATTCACCAACGAGCTTATGAACTCGAATGACTTGCGCTGCAACAAGGGTGCTAAGACTGGTGGCACAGCTACATACACTGTGAAGGCTGGCGACAAACTCGGCTTCAAGCTGTTCAACAATGAGTTCATTGAACACCCTGGACCAGGCTTCGTGTACGTGAGCAAGGCTCCTGGCAAAGTTGCAGACTATGATGGATCTGGAGACTGGGTATGTTGACACTGATTTCCTTCTTCTTGCCATACCATTGCTTTGCTAATGATTACACAGGTCAAAGTCTTCGAAACTGGCGTCTGCTCTGGATCACCCGGAAATGACGGCAGCTGGTGCTCATGGCAAAAGGACCGCCTCGAGTGGACGATCCAGAAATCTCTACCTTCTGGCGAATACCTCGTTCGTGTTGAGCACATTGGTCTGCACCAGGCTCATGAGGGCAAAGCGCAATTCTACATTGAATGCTACCAGCTCAACATCGAAGGTGGCGGCGCTGGAGTTCCATCTCCGTCGGTCAAGATCCCAGGCCTGTATGCTGCGAACGATCCCGGAATTGCATACAATAAATGGGCATCTAGCCCGAAGCCGTACGTTATTCCAGGACCAGCGGTCTGGAAGGGTTAGTGGAGTAGAAACATTGAAGATTGTTGGGAATGCGACGCAGGGGGACAGACGGGCAATTCGGTTGCTCATCTAGAGGAAATATATATTGTATTCATGCTATGCCTCTCGAATAGCTGCTTCGGTACAATACTATTACGACCTAGCTAGAACTACACATTATACTATAGCAATTTCTAGCACAGAGAACTGAGTGAAGTTAATTAGACTCTTTATTGCACAATCGGTCTTACCTAGATTTGTACCGGCTCGCTGTACTCCTGATAGTAGTTCTACGCAGGCGAAATGAACTCGGATTTAGTTCGGCATGGTTTATATCTGCAAAGTTTTCACTAGCATTATGAAAGAGCACTGATATTAACGGATATAATTTGTAGGCTGCTGAGAAAAAAGATTTTCTGGCCCAGAATCGATTTCAAGGTAGGACTGAATGTGATTTGTGGCCTGGGGTTGATAAGAGCGAGCGTTGGTAAAAAAGGTTTTTATCATTTATGAAAGCTAACACCTGATGGGCACTAGGTTTTAATCAATATTGCTAATGTGTGGAGTTGTCAGCGGTAACAGACTGGATTTATAAAGAGCCTGTTACCTTACCCAGAACTCAGTTCAGGAAGGAAGACTATATTCTATACTCAACGCCCAGTTCTTTAGGTAATCAGCCATGTCGTTAGTCAGATTTTCTAAAAGTAATCTTGTGGCCCTATGTTGCATCAGGGGGATATTACAAATGCCCGTCCTCGAATCATAGCCTTCTATACAGCCAAATACGCCCACTCTACTCACAGCCTTCTATCGTACCATCTCACCGCTGGATCCTGAAAATGTGGGTTCTCTGTTCACAAAGGCGTACCACCACAAGCTTCTGAAAATACTATAATCCTAAATTTTTCCAACAGGCTGGAGGACATCGGGATTACATAGTACGGACGGGTTACGTACGGAACCTTTTGTTGCTAGGTCTACTTGTACCGATTATAAATACACCATAAAAATCTTCTACAATGTAAATAGCAAGGTCAAAATGGGCCACGACGCAATCAACACTGTCTTCGCTGTCCATTCAGACTTTCATAACTTCAAGCCTAGATATCATATGGGAGATTCACTACTGATAAATCTCATAAGTACCTTATGTGAAATAGACTATCAATCTAAAGAAATGGGCTCCTCAAATCATGAAAAACACAGAAGTTGCACAGAACGAAATAACAAGGCGACTTCTTGATCATTTATGCGAAGGTAATTGACCAACCAATTTCCCGAGAATCTATTCTTGAAAATCTGAACCACCTAAAGATGCAATTCAAGTCCCTCGACTCGCACTAGTTGCTTCAATCCCCGCTGTAACTCTGTGGACAAACTCCTCTTTTACAACCCTCGCAGAGTTCACTTTTGTGTGGGGGGCCATTTCTTGACCTGTATGTTGGCCTCTCCATAGAGATGCCTGCCCATTTCTTAAGTCTGTATGAAACGCGATCGATATATGATTTCTCATCCAGTATGAAGGTTCCGAATTCAATGCAGCTCTTGCAACGTTGGTTGAACACGACAGCGTTGTACCCATTTCCTGGATATCCCTTAATCCATATAGCCACCACCTTGCTGCCCCAACCACCCTTGGAACAGGTTTTCGTACTGCATATGAATTTTCCCATAACGTTGGTCTTGTAGCTGTTGTTGGAATCGGTGTTGCTGTCGCTTTCGTGAAACCACGTCGAAGCAATTTCGTCGGATACTGCGTCGGCAACGTTCTGATGAAGTGACGGAAACATAAAGCAGGCTCCTGTCTCTCCCTTCAGCTTGGACGACTTCTTCCTCTCCATTTTGGATCATGCAATGACTAGTCTTTGAGATGAAAAAGTGAGGTTGTGAATATCGCCAGGCTACACAATATCTGGGGCGGGGTAGACTTATATCTCTTTCGATGCACTGCA
The DNA here is from genome assembly GCA_013620735.1 of Clavariopsis aquatica. Taxonomy (NCBI): domain Eukaryota; kingdom Fungi; phylum Ascomycota; class Dothideomycetes; order Pleosporales; genus Clavariopsis; species Clavariopsis aquatica. The sequence goes on from JAAZQE010000002.1 coordinate 124,566, forward strand.
ATTGCGTTATTATTGGGGAGGTTTGGCAACACTAGAACGAATGATACTCAGTATCACTCGTCTCAAGCCTGCCTAAAGTTTCGGTATCGACCACCAATGATTTCCAATCCCCCATAGCTTGCAGTAGTAGCAGTCAGTATATAGCCTAGTGGGAGAGAGAGAGGGGGGGGGGGGGTGCATAAACTGTAAATTGTCTTATATGCCTCCAAATACGCCCCTCTCGCACTACTGCTAGATACAGAGGTTTCTATTCCTACAGAAACCCGAGTTTCCACCAGATTCTCTATCCTAGCTACTAACAGGACGGTTTAAAGGCAGACGGCATCACGATGGACCTGATAGCAATGAGATTCTTCTCAAATGATCTTCAATTTGGAGGAGGATGCCTGAGAGAGTACCACATTTTTTATTTTTCATCAGCCGATTAATGGTTTCTAACTTAATGTTGCACAAATGATAGTTACTTTCCCGAAAAGGCTAGTGTTGAGCTTCTTATACCTTTTTCCTTTACCCGCCTCGTGTATCTCTATCCACTGCTAGACATCTCTATTAAAACCACTTATGAGATAGATGTATATTTCTAAACTAGGATAAAGTCTTTTATATCACATTGGATACTTCAAATATGCGTCCTTCATTGAATCATGATTACTGGAACTGTAAAAGTACAACTTCTGTGCTTATTCTTCTCCCTTGAAACCCCCACCAGAACGAATTTTGTTGTTAAATTGAACAACTTCTCACACTAAACCATAATTCAAGTTTCCTTTTTACCACTATCGCTTGAGAATATAATATACAAGTACTGCAATGCAAGAACAAGGAAGACCGCAAAGCTTACAACAGGGGCATTTGCAAATCTGCCAGTATTTTAGACATAAATATAGAATCCGCCTTATGTTACAATATATAACTAAATGATCTTCCAAACAAAACAGTCGTAAATGTAACGTTTCGACACTAAGAGGGATCAATGTGTGAACTAACAAATCGAGGTAGCTCAGATCCACCCTTGGCGCCTTAGGATGAGACAGGCTGACTTAAAGCGGTTACAGAATCTTGCATATTACCGGTATTGTGAAAAATTATAGATGACTTAACATTCTGACCAAGTATGTACTGTAGGTGGACAGAATGTCACAACGAACGAACGACATGACCCTACTATATGTTATGCCATCTCAGCCCATTTTTCAGACAGTATTGTAAACTATGAGCATCGAGATGGTGACGACAATAAAATCTTTGTAGCCTACATTTAGCGTAATTCATAATTTCCTTAAATCTCCTAGAGCAGTTGAAATTCAAGAAAATATCAGACATCTCGGGCTCAGCCACAACCACATTTGCACTGCCCTTGCCCCGCCACACCACTGCAACTCACTTCTTTCAGCCTTACTTCCTACATCGGCTGTCCAACAACTAACATCCGTCAATGGTATGATACTGAGCGTGCACTAAATTTTGCAGTCTACTTTGGATGTTACCCATGGAATCAAGAGAAGACTCGCCGCATGTACTTACACGACGGGGCTCAACGACTAGCGTGGAAACCATCACTCATGATTCGGTCAATCGAAACCGCGGAAAGTACAGGAAACGGAAAGATCGGATAAAGAAACCTTGTTCGTCATGCGAGGACCTTGTATTTTGCGCTCTCAACCCTGACTCTAGTTCGAGATTCAACAGGGGGAAGACTTCGGTTAGTCTCAGGAAACTTTACGACTTACAATCTTCTGCCAAAAGCTGTCCCATGTGTAGTCTTCTTTGGCTCATATTGCGCGGAACCGATGACGCTCTAGTAGACCAGATTCTGCGATACGAAAGTGATACATTCAATGCTACGGCCCTGTACCACCCGGATGGTGGTACTGATATCGATGAGCTGCTAAATCCCGGCGAAAAAGTCAAATTATCTGTGGTAGGGTGCTTGCAGCGTGAACGCTCCTCACCACAATCCAGAAGAGCTGGGCGGAAACAAGAAGTCACCGGCCTGTCACTGAAATTCGATGTAACATACCGGACCCATGTTAGTCATCAAAAGCCCGTCAAGACATCTGTACAGGAAGATGTTATGATCTTCCGACATTCGGGTATGCTTCCATTTCATTTACCAGCTACATCATTTTCTAATTGCAAGTGTGGTAGATTTTGTGGGTCCTAGTCAAAGTACTGATAAGGAGAAGCAACATTCAATACCTTCCGATCCAAGGCTCGATACCCAGGGGAAATGGAGCCTGCTCGCTTCGTGGCTTGTCCAGAGTGCTAGGCCAGCCCCAGTATACTACTCGGAAAGCTTTCCAAGTCGAGTCCTGGATTTGTCAATAGAAGGGAAAATTAGTTTGATTGAAGGATCGCGAAGCTCTTATGTTGCCCTCAGCCATCGATGGGGTGCATCCCAACACCTCACCACTACCTCCCATACTCTGGAAAGGCTCAAAAAGGGCATATCTGTAGATTTTCTACCAATGACCTTTAGGGATGCTGTTTCGACAACAAGAAAACTTGGATTTTTTCACTTATGGATAGACGCATTATGTATTGTCCAAGATGATAGAGAAGATTGGTTACGCGAATCTCGGAAGATGGGCGACGTGTTCACCAATGCCCGATTCGTGATTGCCGCACACTGCGCGGCAGACGACTCCCAAGGATTCCTAACCAAAGCCATGTCGAAGCGTGAGGCAATTGAATTCAAACTCCCAGAGAGCGGTGAGGTGGTGTTGGTCTGTCGCAGAGGCAACATCGAGGTCAACGTTACAAGTAGTGCGTTATCAAAGAGAGGGTGGGTGTTGCAGGAACGCTTCCTAGCTTCACACACACTGCACTTCACCAACTTTGGCGTATTCTCGGAAACTCCTACCGAGGTATTATCTGAAGATGGTCCTCTCACACCAAAATCGGTACCCGGAGCGGGTTCGACTTTCTTTGGGCCCTCAGCCTTGCCACAACTTCACCAGATTCTCACATCTCCAATCAAGGTTAAAATTCCTACAGCCCATTATATGCAAACCCATGGACTAGTTCCCTTGGAATGGTTCACGCTTGTTGAGATGTATACCAACTGCGACTTGACTAGAGAAGGAGATAAACTGCAGGCTATCTCGGGGATGGCGAGAAGGATTCACATGAATGTTAGTGCCAGTTGGTGTGCTGGATTATGGAGCGACCGTATCTGCCAAGGACTTCTGTGGTTCCCCGCGAATGTGTTGATTTGCCCGACATATTCAAGAGCGCCGTCTTGGTCTTGGGCGGCATGGGATGGCCCAATCCAGTATCCAAGCACAGTTCATAATATACAGTTGCTACCCATGGCGTGGTATGTCTCCCTTAGCAAGGATGATATTTCTCCCGTTTCAACAGCGAAGGTATGGCTTGATGGACCTGGAGCCCTGCAGATTTATGCCCCAATGATTTCACTCGAAAACGTTATGTTCTCAGGGGACATCGTTCAAATAGGGCCAGGGCCGGATCGGAAAGGTTACCTTACAGATAATAACCGAGATCTTCCCCGTCTAGGTCTCGATCATTACATTGCAGTTCATTCCCTACGAGGACGGCGCTATGCGAACCGACGTCTTCTCGTACGAGAAGATAGGCTGCCTCTTTGTGGATGGATATCACTTGACGACCATCGCTATGCCTTGGGACAAGACTTGGAAATTAATCCCTACAAACTGCAGACCTGTTACTTTGCGCTCCTGGGTATCCATCGTGTTCCTTCTGGTGGTTTGACGTATTTGGGAATATTTTTGTGTCCTATTGGGGATTTTGATAGCAAGACCTTGGAATATCGCCGCATAGGATGCGGTCAATTATCACACTCATTCCTATCTGGTGAGAATATTGCATATGAGTCTTGGAGGCCGGATGAATTAGGTTGGTCAGCTATGTCCGATGATTCTCCTCTGCAGATCCCTTCGAATCTGTCAAATATATCACTCATTACAATCCGATAGTCTCTGAATATTAAAAACGGGTTACAAGCCTTTGAGGGAGAAGTAGTAGAGTCAACATGTTATATTTCTGAACCATTGTATTAGTATGTGCTCAAGTCTAGTATAGAGCATGTATACATGCATATCACACAATACGAATAGGATGCGCACAATCTTGCATGAACACGCTTCTAGATAGACTTTGTTCCATCTTTAACCCACGCTAGCTCAATACCTTTACCAAATACTTCAAGGGTGGATTCTTTTCATGCTCCGTGATAAGGTTGACTATATGAAATTCATAGATAACAATAAGACGATTCATTTTGGTCATATATAACCAAAGAAATTATAGCTGTTCCTCCTACACCCCATAAAGTTTATAATAATCAAGACTTTAAGGAGAGATGTCTGTCCCAAAATATTAAAATACAAGCTCAAAAATTGGAGACCTTTTATTGAGTTTGACTTACAGCAGCATAATGTAATATGAAATAAAAGACTCTTAGACTTGGTGTTCCAAGTTATCTCATAGACTCTTCAATTTTCCAATTTTCTGCTATACGGACCTGTCGGCCTGCAGAATTGCCATCTTGAGAGGCAAAGGAATATTCGCTACAACCAGAGACAGTTTTCTCCCTTCTTAGGAAGGTCTGTTGTACTCGGTGATACACACCGAGTACAAATGGGGACCAATTTTAACAAAGAAACACGGCTGGGTCGCACAAGAAGAGTCTAGAGTCCACTACAGACTTCAAAGTTCGTACAGGTTTTAGGACAGTTAAAGAGTCTGTGCTAATGAAATGGTGGTGACAAAAGCGCCTCATGAAGCAGATACAAGAATCGAATCCAGTCCTTAAATAGTGCTGCGTCGTGTATTGACTGAATATGTGCCAGAGGACCTATAAATAACGAGCATCTATTTCTATTCAGGCTCGCTCTAGGGCCAGAAATGATTGTCTAGAAACCGTCACATAGTCCTTCGTACGTATGGTAAGAACCATAGACGGATAGCCACATGAGTAGGGGCAAGTGCCCAGAGTGTCAACTTCATCTTAGCACACCCGATCACATCTACCAACAACAGTATTGCATCCAACCTTTTTTGATTCTCCTCAGGTTCGATAATAGTCAGTAACTGTGGTTTGTTAAGTACTTGGATATACCGCTCGTCAGAGGAAAAAGGCCAGATACGAAGAAGTGGTAAAAAGAGCGACTATGTTAAATTTTCTCAGAGTAATAACACCGCATAACGATCGTGTCAATCTACCAAGATCTCTGAACCGTCGAGGACAAACAGGGTAATAAAATCCCACTACAGGGCCGAACTCCAAAATCTCAGATAATCGTCCAAACGAATGACACTTTGCCCAAGGCCGCCTATGCCCGTCCTACGCATCCCACAAAATTCAATTTGAGGCTCGTTAAGCTGCTTCTTCCCCAGTTCACTCATCCTACCCCACAACTCTTACTTCCTCTTCCCTTTCATGCGCTTTGCCTCCAAACCTGCCCTCATCTCTGCATCCTCAAGGCTTAAAATGTTATTTTTGCCGCTCCAGATTCCAAGACGCCTCTTCACAGCTTTCCAACTTTCGATGGCTGCAATGTAAACGGCCACACAAGCAAAGCTTACACTCCATTCCCACCCGATTGCGCTGTGCTTGAAAACTTCGTGATTGATGATAGGGATATAAATTATGGGGAACATGATGAAGAAACCTGCAGTGACAGCCCAGAACAGGAAGCGGTTGCGCCATACGGTCGAGAAAACCGAAAGACCGCAACGTGTCTTTGAGCCAGGGTATAAGTTAAAGAGTGAGCGAGAGAAATGTTTCACTTCCCAGGCAGTAACTAGAAGGAGAAGCGTAATGGTGGCATATGTAGTTGCACGTGCGCGAAAAACCACATCGCATGTGTTGTTGTAGCCTTCATTACACCCAATGCCCAGTTGACCGCCTCCTGGACCAATGTATGCGACTATAGAGAATGACGCGAGGCAGAGGCCCCCCATAAAGAAGCCGTAAATGAATTTATCAGTAATGAGTTCTTTGGTGAAGACGCCGACTGCAAGGTTGTGGGGCGGTCGAAACATACTGTCGGTCTGGGATTCCTCCATCCCTAATCCAATGGCCAGGAAAGAGGACGTAATGAGATTGACCCAGAGGATTTCGATAGGTGATAGAGGGAAGACGGAGTGATTATCGGCATCTTTGAATGAAAGACCAATCAAGAGAAGGATGACTTGGGCGATGTTTGAGATAAGGAGATGCATCAGAAACTTAATCTTATTAGTCGACGGAATTGCCAAGCGGAACAAAAATCGAATATTACCTTCTGAATATTATCGAACAATCGGCGACCCTCCTGAATAGCCTTAACAATTGAGGCGAAGTTGTCATCAGTCAACACCATCTTTGATGCTTCACGGGCTACATCGCTTCCGGTGCCCATTGCTATACCCACGTCGGCGCTTTTCAATGCAGGGGCGTCATTCACACCATCGCCAGTCATAACACAGAATAGCTTTCGCCTATGGAGCGCAGATACCATTTTGACTTTGGTGCTCGGACTGCACCTAGCAATAACCAGTGGAAGGGTCGACATGGAGTCGATCACTTCATCGCTTAGCTGGTCAAATTCCGTAGCTGTCATTACTGCTGTACCTGTATTCTCATTAGGGATATTGGGATTTAATATTCCAACTTCCCGTGCAATAGCCATAGCAGTCCCAGGATGATCACCTATTCGATCCCTTAGTCTCGCATATGACTAATCCAATGTGGGGACATGTACCTGTGAGCATATGCACCGTAATGCCAGCAATCTGACAATCGCGAACTGCATCTTTCGTCTCATGACGAGGCGGATCATATATAGCCACAAGACCGATGTATTGTAGATCCTTCTCGATAGACTGACGTTCACTGAGGTCAGTTTCAACTGGTAATATCTTGTGGGCCACACAGAGTACACGGAGACCATCCCTGGCCATCGATTCTGCAATATCAAGAATTCGAGTCTTTTCGCTTTCGGTGATGTCGATTATAGGAAGAAGGAACTCAGTGGCTCCTTTAGTGTATACGTCGAGATGGCCTGCTTGATTATCTTTGTAGACAACGGTCATCTTCTTTACAGTCGAATCGAATGCGAACTCTGCGACATGAGTGATATTGAGGGTGTGCAGCAAGTGCTCTCTTTTCATGTTGAAACGCATAGCAAGAACGTGCAGTGCTATTTCTGTAGGCTCTCCATTTGCTTTCCATTGTCCGTTCAGGCCGGGTCTCGACTGACTAGATGCAGTGGTAGAGCGAGTGAGAGTTGCAGATTGTTGGGTCGAAGTATCCGTGTCACGGCCCTCATCACCACTGAAATGGTTCATGATTTCCTTGTTACTAATTTCGTCGTTATCGGCGACAGGTGGCTCGATATTTGACAAATTGCAAAGCGCAATCGAGCGGAGGAATCTCACCAAATGGGGATTTGGGATGTAGTCGTCCAAATCCAGACGCTCGTCGTCTATCGCTACATATCCACTACCGGGGTTGTACGGGTCAGTCGTGTCCTCTACCGTCAGAGTTCCTACACCTGGTATCATGGCTTTGCGCGTGACCATTCGGCCCTGAGTCAAAGTCCCTGTTTTATCACTGCAGATGTTGGTAACTCCCCCGACAGCTTCGATAGCTGCTTGGACACGAATGATGACGTTGGAATTCGCCATCGCCTTGGCCCCAACCGCAATTGTGATGGTAAGAACTGCAATGAGGCTCTCTGGGATTACGGCAACAGCGACACAAATTCCATAGATGAGGACTTCGCCGCCAACTTGCCACTTGCTCGCCGAGAACACAATGACAGCCAAAAGGATCGCAAGTGCAAAAAGCAAGAGAGCAAATTTGCTCAGAGCTACTTGCAGCGGCGTACCGACCAGGCCAAAGATAGTTTTCACGCCTCTGATGAATTTTCTCCAGATCTTGACGATCAAACCTTTGTCTTCGGGTTCCTCACCAGAGTGCCGGAGCATGTGCGCAATCTTCCCGACTTCAGTCTGCATTCCAGTAGTTATGACGATACCTGTGCATCGACCGGCGTTCATCTTACTCCCAGAGAATGCAAGGTTCGTTCGGTCTCCAGTCGACAAATTTTCGTCCGTAAAAGTCAAGTCAGGCGTTTTCTCTACGGGCAATGATTCTCCCGTCAAAAAGGCCTCATGCGTATATGCATTCATTGCGTCGATGAGGCGTAGGTCCGCTGGGACGATATTTCCAACAGTAAGCTGGACGACGTCTCCTGGGACAAGATCCACAGCCCTAATTTTTTGGAGCGTTCCATCGCGGATAACGCTCGACTCAGGTGCGGTAAGATTCATGAGAGACTGAATAGTCTTCTCTGCCTTGTAATCTTGGAGGAATCTACACGGATTAACGGGGGGCCAGATGCAAGGGGCCGGTAAATTCACCCAACAACAATGTTCAAGATGATGACGGCCGAGATGACGCCACCTTCGATATAATCGGATATTCCGAAACTCAATCCCATTGTGATTACAAGAACCTAGAAAGGGCGTTAACATACTAGCGGGTGTTGAGAGCTCCAGGTGCTCCATTTTGGAATCTGCCGATTGAGGAAAAGTGATAGCACCCGAGCAAGTGCAGAGGATGTCGAGCTATAGGGATTGATGTATATCGGGGTTTAGCTGCCCAGAATGCCTGTGGGGAGGGGGGGCTGGCTCTGGACAATGTGCATGTTGGCGAATGGCAAACACATGTAAGGACCAAGCAGGGAGAAAGAGAAGACCATACTAGAGTAAGACTGTTGGACACCTGTCTCAAGAGAATCTTCCACAGGGATAGCCCTTCAGCTCCTTTAACCTTGTTAGGCCCATAGAGCCGAAGGCGAGATTCCGCTTCGGCGGCGCTGAGTCCATTGCTGAGGGGCAATTAGCGAGGGCGCTCGAGGGTGCAGAGAGGAATTGTATTTGACCTGATAGCCACGCCCAATTCCTGGGCGACCTGCGTCGCCGTGAGGGTGTGGGCAGCCGTGAGCGATACCGGGGTGGCGCCATCGGAGAGGTGTGGCTGCAGCGGCGGGCGGTGACCTGTAGCGGCCGGGGGTCCAGGATGTGTGTTGCTATAGCCACATATAGGAGGTTCAGTCGACTCCTCGACGGCAGGAAGGACGTTCTCTTCACCCATTCAATTAGAGATAGAGACCAGAATTGGTTGTTGTAGAAAGAGAGGCCGGAGGATAGCGGGAGTGCAGTTATAGCCGTCAGTGGTACCAAGTGGGGTAACACATGACACCACGCACGCCAGGAAGCTACGTGGATCCTCCAAGCACGGGAAGCGGGTTTGCGACTCTTGGAAGCCGCCGAGCATGCGTCGTTCTTACTGGCGAGCGCGCGCAGAAGCCAGTCAGCTATCAGCACAGCGCTGCAAGCCCGCCCACGACACCGCCCGCAAAGGCCGTCCACGAAGGCTCGCCAAAACGCGACACTGGCGACACTCGTGGCCCGGAGAGCGTCCGCCAGGAGGAGCAGAGAGGGCCTGGGGCTCGAAACGGTGATAAGGGCCTTGGCCGGGCATGCATAGGGCTAGCGAACTGGCCCTCACTGTCTTGCTCTGTGTATCGGGAGGCACAGCCACGATGCCGAGGGCTTGGGTGTTGGCCATGATGATCTGGTGAAGCGGCGATCCTTGTAGGTGCTCTTCTGCGAGGCCGCTTGGGACTTTTAGGTTCTACTGTTGCTCCAACAGTGCAGCGTGGTCCCGGAATACCCGGACAGCCCCTCAGGCGCCGCTGCTCGGGGGGGCAGAAGGATCTCGTCATCGTATTCCAGGGTGTTTGCGGCGGGCGCGAGGACCAGCGAGGTGCGAACGAGACGCAAACAACGAAGACAGTTCCCAAGAGGTCGATGGACGTCTGATATAGTTGATCCGATCCGAGCTTTGGTTCCAATATATGCCTCACGTGGGGGGCCCCCATCGCGACCTGGGTCGATGAGTGTGGCTCGTGTGGTGTGGCGTTCCTTATCGATAATTGACTCAGCCTCGGCTCACCTAAGCGAGCCGTACGCATCTCGAATCTTGGGTTGGGCACATCCACCATCTCCGTTTGTGCGCCGTCACTTTGCATGGGCATCAATGTCACCTTCAGAGGCACAAGAAAATCAACGACAATTTTCATCGCTTGCGCACACACCCACAAGTGTGGTGGTGGAAGCAGGCAACAATAAAAAAACCCCCAAGAAACTGTGGTTCAATAGTAAGACTACGTTTGTTGCGCCTGAAGGCACAACAAGAACACGCCGTGGTCCTTTCATCCAAAGAGCGCCAATCCCGGGCCCAATGCTTTGGCCATCCCATTACACCTCAGTATATGCTTTTGTAAAATCGTACAGCGCCCACCGGCTGCCAAGCTCATCAGCTCGTCCTGAAGGCTTCGGCCTCGGAACAAGCTGACGATCGACGAGGTGCCAGCTGGGTATCCGCCTCGGCCAGCGCGGCCTCGAGGCTCATGCTGAACGTGGCCGAGAGATATTGAGCATACTTCATTCGGTATGCCGCAGCAATATCGTCGGACGACTTGTACAAGTCTCGTTTTGATGATGCGCCTGTATTGAGATTAGAGGAATAGCGTTTCTCTGAGCGATCAATATACCCGATGTGGGATGGAGAACTATCGAGGGCGTGGCAGGAGTAGCTTTAGGAGAAGATTGAGGAGATGGGGTAGTGTGAAAGGGAAGATAAGGCATGATGATGGTTTTGATTGTGCTAGTGTACGAAGAGTTCTCTATCGGTGCCTTTCTTGACCAGTGTCAAAAGGTCGGCGGTAGTGTAGGTGGTAGTGTAGGCGGTTGCGTGTGGTGGATGCGAGTCCAAGTTGGATGGTTTCTTTCTCTGTGAGTATGCCCGTCCCTTTATATATAAAAAAATCCAGCCTCAGAATAGATCCACTAACAAATGCCTCTCTCACCGCAACAAAAGAAACAGCACGAATCGCTGTCTGACGATAACTTTGAATCGGGAACCGATAGTGATGCAGTGGCCCATCGCGACCAGAGTTAATTCCGACAACATAATTGGCAGCTGTGGTATCACTGTATGCATCTTACTATAGGAGCGTGATCACTTGGAGACTAGCATGAGTTATTTGTGACCGGCTCTCCACACCGCCATAAACCACGCATTCAGCCAGGCTAAGGACGAGCCAGGGGAAGGTCGACCTGTCAGGGGCAATGCCCACCACCCAGTCCTCTTTCGGATGCCTGCAGTTACAGCTCCCTCTGGTCCCGTGAGTGACCAATGTAATCTCCCAGATTTCCACGCCGTCGATTTACGCCTCGCAAACCGCACGCCAACCCTTTTCTCATCTCGGACTCATGGGCCCACAAACGCCTCGTGATGGACACCTACACGCTCTGCATACTACTCTCATGCACAAAAGGATGCTGAGCGGTTGCCACG